>ML780049.1:970619-989334 GCA_009831015.1 Picea engelmannii
TATATATATATATATATATATATAGTTATTAAATAAAAATGGAAAATTGTGGCAAAACTGTTGAAAGAAGGTGGATAGTATGGATCATGATGCATGAGAGGGGATGGTAAGGGAAACCAATGATGGTTGAGATGACATTTCCAGACCAGTATGATGTTGAATATAAATTTCTCAGACCCAGAACAATATTCTATCCCAGAAAATTTAATTACCATTCAATATGGTAGTTGGGAAGTCTTCCTCAACAGTAAATGAGGAGATGGGAAAAGTACCCATCTGGAAAAATTCTTGATCTGACCCACAAAATCTTGCTGGAAAAGGAAAGAAAATTCAGAAAAAGCAAGGGAAGAGGGAATAAGATACACACTAATAGGTTAGAAGACCATTGGAGAGGAAGCAAAGTGTTCAAGGCTCTCTGGTTCTAAGGAGAAATGAGAAATATATTATATTCTGGGTACAAGAGAACTTGGACAATGATTTCTAATCGAGATAATAAATGGAGATGCAATGATTGAGTGAGAAATCAAAATAGGCTCCCTTGTTTGGTGGATAAAAAACTGAACTATCAGGGCCCTGTGGGAAAAGGAAAGTAAACTTTGTCCCTTGTTGTAACTGAGAAAAAAAGGAAAAGGTCATTTTTCTCATGGAATCATGATCTATATAGGGGAGTGGTCAATTGAGGAATACTCAAAGAGAAAACTATGCCTATGGTTGGGTGGAAAAGAGCACCCCTTTCAGTAGTTTCCAACTAATTTCAAACTCCATATAAGTGTGACTTTGAGCTTCATATAGTCTTGACTGTTTGTTTTAATATGTATCCTCATGAGTTAGATAATGGAAAAATTTGTTATAATTTTTTACTGGTAGAATTTGTGGCTTTGGTGCCCTAGTGGCCTAGGAAATTTGAAGTAAAACGTGAATACCATATTTTGTAGATGGTGTTTTCCTACCTCTGTTTAGAAAAGGAGAACTGCTAGCAATGGGATTTTAACCGAATTTTGGGACATAAGACATTCGCCCCTGTGTTCATTGGAAAATCCTCAAGGGATTTCTCATGGACCAAATACGCAGATATAGAGTCAGGATAGACTCTACAGGACTACTCCAGTCCTATTGATCCCTTGAAATTAACTTTTTATTTTTGTGTACTTTGAGTTCTGTAGATGAAGTATGCTTCCTTAAAACCATTTTCCTAAGTGACCACAGGTTCAAGTTTGTGGCCTTAACCAAATCTTGGATAATATTTAAGAGTGTATCCCTCGGGGCGTGCCAAATTCCCAGATGACGAGGACCTTGGAACCTTGCACTACACTCAAAGGGAGATAAGCCTTCTAAGCTTTGGATCTTCAGAGTTTCAGAGCTCCGAGATGTTGAAACCTCACAACATTTAAATCCTACCGAAGGTAACATGTCGAAATGGTAACCATATGGTTTGAACGACAACTGACGATCTCTTACCCGTTATCGTGGGACCCGTCTTGCTTTTAAACTTTGACTAACTTTTTAGTTGTGAAGTAACGCGAGCCACATATCTAAGGACCTTTAGGATCTTTCCTAACCATTAGATATACGCTACGGTCAAACTTCGACGTTGATCTACTCTGGGAGTGAAAAGGTGTTAAACAACATAAATCATTGAATGTCGAAGTTGCAAAGTAACATGGGTTGTAGATCCAAGGATCCTTCGGGACCCTTCTCGACTGTTATATCAAGTATAGTAGAAGGATAGAGTAAGTGGTACTATCAACTGACAACAAGCAGTCATCCCTGCTTTATGACCTTTTCGATAGGTAAATCTTAGATAATTAAATGGGTTAATACCAGTAAGGGACGCAAAGTTGTCGAATCCCCAAAGTGGAAAAATATCACTAACCGGCATTATGAGGGGAGGAATTCAGGAACATTTTGGACCATTGATCGAGGGTCTGTTGGTAACCTTCTTGACCATTTGATCAACTAGAGAGAGATAGCATAAAAAATCAGCGAAGTACTACTTTAGGAATTCATAACTCTAGGACTCTAGAGATGCGATGATATAGGATGGTATGTTAAGAGCTAAAGCGTCGAAGTGAAGAAATTCCCATGTGTGGTATCCAACCTCGACTATATAGGGAACATATGCCATGATGATGTGGTGTGTCTAGGTAGTTCCACGTGGCATCATGGGATTGGTCATGAATTAAATGTGGGACCCTCCCTCCTCTTGTCAAGTCTAATCTATGTGTTAAGAATGGATGAATCTAAGACGTCAAATCTAAGGGTGGATAGAATATTCACCATCAATTCTAGAGTTGAAAGAGTCCTTTGGACTTCAGAACTTTGGGGAATTTTGTAGACCTGTACAAGAATACCGAAGGGGTCGAAGGCCTGTTACTACCCATAAAGGCCTGGGAGATATCCCCTGCAACTGCCCCTCCAACAGCCATGTCATCACTAGCATATGACGATCAAGGTTGTGTTAGTGCCATGTAGGATGGTACAAATGAGGTGGAGCCATGTGGCCTTTGACCAATGATACCCTGAGAAGTACAAGAAGCCATAAATTTCGACTCAAAAATAGGTTTTGGACAAGTTTATAGTCATTGGAAACCTCTCGGAGAGCATAAGGAAATGGTGCCCTTATTTGAGGAACTTAGAGAAGTTATAGGAAGGAGACAATTTTATACTCCATCCCTTAAAAGGGTACTTATGGGGTTGGGTGTGTGACATATTGCTACACACAAAGACAAGGAGAGGGTCAATTTTAGTCATGAAGATGAGCCATCATATACATATGATAGTCTTGTTTGGAGATGGAACAACTATGCTTGTGGATGTTCTTTCCAATAATATTTCCTCCCTTTAACCCATCGCCATGAGTTCATTTCATCATTTATTATATGTCTATTTAGGATCATGATAATTGTGTGCTTGAATTATCTTTGTTGTATTACATAATTAAGCACAAGGGGAGATACTTTGATGAGGTGATCAACTAGTTTCACTGGTTGTATGTCGTCACTTGACATTTTAGGACCTAATCTTCAGGGCCCTCGCACCCCAGGTAAGTTGGTAGGTCATTGTGATTTCCTGCATATTGTATATTGATTTCTCATGGTAGTTTAGTTGCATTTGATTTTTGGTTTTTCATTTTTCTATACTTGCATTATTGATTTAAATCATGTATAGGAAAAATGCTAAAAACATTTATTTTATAGATTAGTTGTCATTTTTGGTTTTTGATCATATGGACAAAGGATGAGTGAAACCATCCTACTCTTAATAGTTTTCTATTTTAGTGTGTGTAGGCACAGGTCTACCAAGAGATGTTGTGGTTCTCATGCAATCTATGATGAGTACATGTCCCCAAGTAGGATTCATATGTTATCCCCAACTTCTATGGATAACTAAGGAGATGATGTCTTGAGGCCCTCAGGTTGTAGACATGGAGTACTGAGAGACAACTTGACCAATATTGTCCACTTGCAAAGACATAGACCCACCTCAACAACACAACTCTAGGTTTGTCACATGGTATCCACCACATCAACTAGCCTCCGAAAGACATTGAGTCTTGCTCCATGAGGTACAAGTCAGGTATTTTTGTGAGTGAATGGTACTGAGTTTCATTTAAATATTTTGTGAATTTGAGTTTTTTTCATTTATTACTTCCTTTGATTATGTAACGTTTTCTTGGACATTATGCTCTTTTCCTTGTTTCACTTTGGTGGTTGATAGTGTACCTTAACAAGTGGCTCACCCTTAGGAATATGATTTATACTGGGAGGTTCTCCTGACAAGTCATTGTGCCATTCCCGATCATACTTGTCACTTTCTACACTTCATCCCCTCATCTCCTTACCTTTTTGGATTTTCGGGTGTACTGACCCAAGAAGGGGATGACCCTCACTTCATGGGAAGAAGGGGCTGAAGGCCCAGAGGATTGTAGATGGAAAATGATAAAATACAAACCCTAACTTTCTATATGCTTGCCCAGGGATCCCAAGGAAAAGTAAATGTCTCTCATAAGAAACTGATGGGACCTGTAAAAGAATAATCAATAACAAAATGTCAACCAAGAAGGATCATGTGTGGGAATTGTTTTTATTGCTTAGGTAGAATCCCCACACATGTTTCCAACTTGGGAAGCATAATGTGACTAGGGTAGATTCAAGGTGGGCATGGTTTTTCATGCTTAGTTAGAAGCCCCACCTTGGCTTCAACCTGGAATCATCCTAAAAGAATAAAAGGCAATAAATGGGCTTGGAAAAAGGTTTCATTGAAAATGAAGGTGCAACACGCCCTCTACAAAGGAACCCATAACTGAGACACTACAAACCCTTGTATGTCATCAACCTCATGCCAAACATTCTTTCCCCAATCCATGAAACCTCATACACATGAATTAGAAGGTCCCCTCAGGAAACACCCCTAAACTTGAGGTACGATTCACCCAATAGGTGGTTTTTTCAACCCTCTTTTACCTAAACTTGGAAAATTGCATAGGGTATTTGAGAATTGGTTTATTTTGATAAGGTGTTTTGGATGTAAATTCTTAGATGTATCTTTTATTGATTTTATTTACTCATCATGATGAATTTGACTTGATAACCTTGGAGGGCGTATCCATTTGTCTTTGCAGGACCCAACTGGTGGACAATTTTGGAGGAACAAGCCTAGCTTGGGATTCCATGGGGCTTGAATCCCATAGTTTGGATATCAGGGACCACATCCCATATGATGTAAACATTAATTTGGAGGCCTATAATACATCATGGAGGACCTAACATATCCCCTACCACCCAAACAATTTTCCTAAGAAGGCCAAAACATCACCCTTGAGGACTTGACGTCATAGTAGGGATAGGGTTTGGTGGTGGTTGAGGACACGTGCCATGCTTTGAAGGAAGGAATCCATAAATCATAGAGAAGAGGCTTTAATCTAATAAAAGTGGCCTTTTGAGACCTAGCTCACCCATGTCCTACTCCAACGACCTACAAAAGTGTCAAAACGTCACCCTAGAGGGGTGATGTCTTACTCCAGGGTTTTACTTATGTCCAAAAAAACATGAATTGAATAATAATATTTGTGTAAATGGGAAAAATAAAAGTTTTTATCCCCTTATTTTTTAGTTTACCCTAGATTATGTGTACAAACTATGTTTAGAACATTTTGTATAAATAGAGATTAATTGTATCTCATTTTGATCATAACTCTCCCTCTTTTGAGAGAATACTTGGCTAGAATTTGCACCCTTTTTGGGAAATTATCCTCATCTCTCTTGTTATGATTTGTCTTATTCTATTGGATGTATAAGTGACAAACTATCTCTCTTGGAGAACTTTTCTTTCCTTATGGTAGATATTTCTTGGTTAAATAAGGAATTTGTCTTGTTTATTCTTGCACTAGGTAAGGAATCCATATTGTTGTTTCTTTTCTTGGTTACAAGTCTAATTTTCTAATATTATTGGGGAGTATAAGTGCATACAACCCCATAAAGGCCATCATTTTGTCTTGAAATATGTTGTTGCACAAATGAATACTAGGAGTAAAAGTGTTTACACCCTCCTAGGGTTTTCCTTACCTAGTTTTTCTTAACTTGGGGAGTAAAAGGGCTTACACCCTCAAGGAGGTAGCACAAATAGATCTTTCTCTTTTAAAGACTCCATAACCAAATATTTAAAGGCACTAATATCTTGTATTGTAGAAATAAATCATTGCATTGGGATATGTAAAACTATGAGCTTTTTGAAATTTTCAAGTTGGAATTTCTTCTACATGTTATAAGCATTCTTGTGCCCTAAGGGTTAGATAGAAAATTTGATGTTGTAATAATTTTAATTCTACAGCCATTAGGGATGCAAAACTCCCTAAACAAATCTCTAAACAACTCACAATTCAACCATTAGAATTTGCTAAGAGTTTTCCAGCATAATCTACTAGTCCTAACACACTTTTCAGGTGGATTACTTGCAATTTTTTATGGTTGGTTTTTATGTTGTAAAAAAGTGTTTGCGATAGACATAAGGATAAATAGTATCTCCACAATACCATTTTCTTACATCCTTGTTTAGATTCTAAATTCTCATGCTATTTTACTTGTGTTGTGCTAGTGTTTTCTAGTTTCTCTCTTGCATTTTTTACATGACTTTTAGCATCTTATATAGCATCTTTATTGATTCTTTCTCATTGATATATATCTATTGACTGCTTCAAATAGGTACAACAATCTTAACTTTCTTTTCCACCTAACATATATATCATATAGTTGGATTTTCTTATGTCTCGAGTAGGTACAATCATCATCTGCAGGTGCTTGAACTTATTGGAAACCATTGAATACCACCGAGACTCGATTCCAACCCTCCTTCCATATAACAACTTGACCTATAGAGGCATTTATCTCATCATATCACTTTCCTTGTCATTTCCCCTAGGTTCACCCGGGGATTCCCCCCTTGAGGTGATCACTTCACCTCTAAAGTGACAGGAATACCTATCTAAGGTGACATTGGGTAGGTTTTCTCTTAGTTGTCACCATTTTGTGGTTTGTGTTGGGATTTTCTCAACCTACAACTTGTGCGATAACAGGGTGAAGGTTGATAAGGTTTCTCATAATTGGAGGCTTATCCATGGTCCCTCTCAACTTGGGGGCATGATTACCTCTCTAATGACCATAGTCCCAGAGAAAATTAGAATAAAGGAAAATTTGGTGGTCGACTGCATGGATTACCTCGGTGTAACATTGCAGGAGTCGCATTAGATTTGGTGACCCAAGGACCCAATGCCAAAAGGAATGACATAGCAAGTCCATAAATGCTGCCACGCCAACCTAGCCACATGGATGGTTAAGTCTGAGATGGCTAGGAGGATCTCCTGAGAGACAGGTCTGCATAATGAAATAATACATGACGACAGGTAGCCAAGAATAGGGATAGGAGGTACAACATATGGGTGTGTTATAAATCTATAAATTCCCAGAGGTTGTTAGGAGGTTGAATAAATTTAGCAGAGGTAACTTACCCAATGATCCAGGTGGATATCGGTGGCCACCCACCTTTTCCGATTGGCTCAAAACAGTTTTCTGGCAATTTACTATTTTTAGCAGGTTTTAACTTCCGGGGCCATTTTGAGGGCCTAAATGAAGGTTTTTCGAGATAGAGGTTCTCAATGATAGCCAAAGTCATGATTGATCCCCAAAAATGAATCTCCTTGATGATACCTTTCCAACGAGCTATCACACGCCTAAAACGAAGATCGTATGGAAAAGTTACGACCCCGGGAAGTTGATGTACTCACTTACCCAAATGGGGCCCACATGACTTTTGGCGCTTCATCTCCTAGGGTTAGGTCTTTGGATGTCTAGGAATTTTGGCATTCCTGTTTATTGTAAGAAACATCCAAGCCTTCAAGAGACCCTGGTTGTCCATACCAGAGGCCTCTTCTAGGTCTGGGCTGTCTGTGTTTAGTTTTGTCTTGGATTTTACACATACACGCGGCCTGTACCAGTTCAACCCGCGGGTACCCGTGCTCTGTTATAGCTCAGCACACGTTTTCACACCTTGCTGTTTCAGTGGCAGTCGCGGGCTTGTCAGGTTGCTTTTCATTCAAGGTGGGGCAGTCATACCCTCTTGTGGTGAGAAGTTTTTCCTCTCAGGGGTTTGAGTCTAGGGTTGCACAGTCAGTAGGTTAGGGCCTCTTATCCTTAGCCTGTTTTCTCTTAGTTAATGTTTGATAGAAAAGATAATTTTTTTTTTTTTTTTTGTATTTTATGGTTTTTAGACAAGTGTAAGAAGCAGTGCTTTCTCGATTGTCATTGAGTGTCTTTGCTCTGTTTCTTTCCGATCTGTGCTTTAAGCCAAAATTTTATTTTGTTTTCTTGGTTTTGTGCTTGTCGGAATTTTCCCTTTGTTGCTTCATTTAGCACTCAAATAAATAAATAAAATTCTCTTTTTCATTTGCTTCTTTGTTTGAAGATTGTGTTGCTGCATCAATAGCTAGGAAGAAGTCTTTTTTCATAAGTTTTTTGCAGTGCATTTAGAGCATAAGTAGCTCGCAGATTGAGTGAAATTCCTTTATGTTTGCTGCATGAAATCTTAGAAAATTCAAAAAGAAAAAGAAATCTTTCTTGGTGAAAAGGTGCTGGTTTTTGCATTTTTTTGTAAAAATTTTTGTTTCCAAGCATTTCTTATTCATTTTTCTTTGAGTCTTTACACACCATCAGTTTCACCTTCATACCTTGTGACATAAAAAATCCCATAAAAGCAACGCTAATTTAAAATCTATTAGACTTTTTGTTTGTAGGGTTCATACACTAGCTCAGGACTAGGGCCTTGGAATAGGTTGGAGAGTAAATTCTCCAAGGCCACTCAAACCAAACATTGGAGTCTGTCATAGGGAGTGTAGAAGTCCAGTTACGTGAAAGTTATCCGGGACCCCCCTTTAACACAGGGGCTAAACACGAGGTCACGTAAGGAAAGGTAGCGGAGATAACCCCTCCAACGTTGGACCAAGCGTAGTGGAGAACACATATCGAGGATTTGTTAAGGGATTCCATCGTTTGCATTTTCCACGGGGCTTTGTGGGTCTCGAATCTGTTTAGGGTCCTCATTTGTCTTGATACCCATTTTCTCTCAATACCCTTGACAAGTTTTGGGCTTGATACCCTGCTCATTGTGGTCTACCCGACTATCGACTGTACCCGCCTGGTGACTGTTCGCGTGCTGGAAAACTAGTTGTCAATCTTTTCTAGGGACATACACAGGTGATTACGGGGGTATACCGTGGTACCTAGGACAGACATTGGGCCATGATTTGAAGAGTATACCTGGAGGGTGCTTCCGTTTTCAAGTTTCACTTGCAGCGATAAGTTGCTCTAGTGTTGGTTGTTGTAACTGTTCTTCCAACTAGTTTAGTGTTTGCTTGATTTATCTCTTAGGGGATTCTTTTTAGTGTGTGTTACTCTTTGATTGTGTAGAATACCTTAGCATGTCATGAATCTTCTCACACAGTGGAGGATTCAGAGCTCTTCCGGTCACGAAGGATTATGGGCCTGCTGCCGGTTATACTGGAGCCACCCACGCCACCATTAGGGCGGAAGCTAGACCAACAAGGGTCTTTCGAAGAAACCGGGTTACCAACCATTGAGCCCAAACAAATCCCAGAGGGATCAACCACCAATCTTGGTTCGGTTGAAACCCCAACAACTGATACTTGGCCACAAGTGATTGTGCCAATTCAATTTTACGAATGCCTGTCAGTGCCTCACACAGTTATGGAACCAAATTCTGTTACTTCTTTTGGGATTTCTTCCATTCCCACCACTATTGCTACCACAGGAGAAGCATCTCCTAACTTGCCATCGTCGGCCCGAGCCACTATGGTCTCAGCCGCAACTACGTCGCACAGTGGACCGACCCCATCTATCGTGGTCGCCACCAACCCTTTCACACCTAGTGCGATAGGCTCTCCGTTTTCATACGGTATGCCTAGTTCAGGCATAAGTCCTGCACTCACTCACTCCACTTTACAGACTTTGGGTCTGGGGGAAGGGAGCTCTAATGCTCCTCTGTAAGGTCAACTTGGGGGCATTCTTGTCCCTTTTAATGCTTTTCCTTACGCTAGAGGCGATATCTCTCCTTCGTCCCCTTCACTCAGTGTTCTGCATCAACAGTCCGCAGGGCAGCCTGCACACACAAGTTTCTTTGGAGTCGGGAGTCAAGGAACACCTGCGCAAACACTGCTGGTAGGTTCGTCACTGTTTGTTTGTAACGGGACGTTTGGTAACAATACTTTCGCATCCACTGCTTTCCCATCTGGGGGCACTCCCATATTTGGATAGTCTACTCCAGTGCAAGGTACTATTCCTGCGTCGGGGGACATATACTAGGACCTTGGAACTCAGGACAAGGATCCGTTCCCTCATCTGGAATGTTGTTCTGGGGTAATTCTTTCCACAGTCAATGGAACCCCGGACAAACTTCTATGCCTATCCCAACAGGACCGGCATGGAGTAATCCTTCCCAAAGTCTGTCAAACACGATGAATGCCCAACATCCTATGTCCTTTATGGGGAATCAACCAATGATGTCTTCACAGATGGAAAATCCTTACGCTGGTCAGGGACATGGTTTCTACCAGAATCCGGGCCAGCAGCCAAACTTTTCCTGGCAACCTAGTGCCAGTCAAACTCTAGGACCCTTTTTTTCGAGGCTATCAACAGCAACCCAAACTACCATTCCTGGCGACGTTACACTTGCCAGATTTGACACGGTTGTTAAATGATCCTATTTTTCACGATCCACGTTGGACTCCTATGCCAATGAAGTTGCCTTCGGACATTCCAAAGTTCGAGGCCAAGCCTAACGAAGATCCAGGTGATCACGTGACTACTTTCCATCTTTGGTGTTCATCTAACTCATTGAAAGATGACTCTGTTTGGTTGCGATTGTTTCAACGCACTCTCATCGGGAGTGCCGCGAAATGGTACATTGAGCTTGATCGCTCATGATATTCTTCTTTTGGTGAATTGGCTATGGCCTTCCTTAACCATTTCCAGTTACCTGTGAGATACGACGTGGGCAAGAAGCTGCTTGCCAATTTCGAATAGACGACAACGAACCATATCTCTGATCATATCTGAGAGTGGCGACGCCGAAAGAGTTTAATCAAAGTACCAGTTCCACCAGCATTCCTGCTTGAGTGGTTCCTTAAGTCTTTAGTACCGCAATTATCCAAAGATGTCGCAACTTCTGGGGTTTTCTCCGAAGAATATGCCATCATGAGGGCTCAACAGTTTGAGCTTATCTATTCTCAGTCTAGTTTATTGTACAACATCCTACTGGATGCACCATGATTGATACTAGATAAAACTAGATAGAGAGTTGGACCACATGCCGATGGTATTGTTGGTTCGGCACAAACCAAGCCCGCTGAGCAATTGACAAAGCAATTGCAACAGTTATCTATACAACACTCAGTGGCCAGCCAGACTACTGGCTACTCCTCCTACCCAAACGTCGAAAATACACTCCGTACAGACGACTAACCCAAAGGCCACCCAGCTGCCTGAAGGGAAGAAAAAACAACGCAACAAGGGTAAGGGGGATAAAAAACCCACAGATAATGCTGGTGAGGGCACTACAGAAAAACGGAAGGTGAGGTATCCGTGCAAATTGTGTGCGGAAGACCACCCGACCCTTCTATGTCCTCGACTTATGGAGGCCCATAAGTTTGTCACACAACAATAGCAAGCCGTGTTGACTAATCCCTTTCAGCATGGGAAAAATTTAACTCAAGCCTCTACATGTGCTAAAGGGGGCAGCCAAGAAACCTGCCCTCCCCCAAACAATTCCTCGTTCGCGAACGTATATATGGTTAGGGGTGATGCTTTAATAACAACTAGAGTGCACGACTATAGTAAACCAAGCGCCTCTGAGAAGGGCAAAGAAGCCGAACTCCCATCTCTTCCTCTACAGATTGAGAAGACGTTGGGAGAAATGATGACACACATTCCAAAATGTGCGTTTAAGAAAGCTTCTCACAATCCAAATGCAAGGGCCGCCCAGAACTACTCTGTGGTGGAAGATTTATCCCAAACCCCTTGTGCTATGTCCACTTTGGAGGTCTTCCAAAGTTGTCCTGCTCAGAGGAAAGCCTTGTTGATTGGTTTAGGCTCTACTGAGACTTGTAACCTGGGTACCATCATGTTATATACGACTGACTTGAAACCTCGTCTGCCTTACCACGTCGCATTTCATATAGTAGTGGCTCATCCCGTGAAAATTTTTACACAGAATATCTTCCGCATGGTGGTCGACGAGGGTACTTCAACTTGCATTATGTCGTTAGCATGCTGGAAATCCATTGGTCATCCTGAGTTGTCTCCATCACCTACTCTCCTCACTACGTTCGACGGTCATTCTTTCCGACCACATGGCATCATTCCTTCTTTCCATGTGCAGTTAGGCGGGAAGACCATTGCGTTGAAGTAGAGGTAGTCGATGCCCCACTCGACTACAATCTCTTGTTAGGTCGAAGTTGGACTTATGATATGCAAGCGGTGGTTGCTACAGTTTTCCGCGTCTTATTGTTTCCACATGAAGGTCGGATAGTGACCATTGATCAATTGTCCTTCTCTAGACCTGACCCAGCTTTGGGGGCATCCACGGTTCCCATCATAGATAATCCTCAAGCCGGTGTCGTTAACGTAGGATTTAGTTTGTGCCCATATTTGATGGGTACTTTCGATTACCCACCTCCTCATGGAAATGTCAAGCTTATATCGACTCACCACAAGGCTGAGATTTTTCACGTCTCGTCGTTCCGCACAACTTACTTTCAGGATCCGTGGATTCTTCCTTCCCCATCGGCTACGATGGATGAGACAAGGCACTTCGGTATGTCCATGCCCTTGTCGGTTGCTGAAGTAGCGTACTCTTTAGTCTAGCAAGCTTCAACTACTCCTGATCTGACTCCCACACAAGAGTTGGATCCATCTCTAGAGCCTATCTGGGCTCAGGGTTCTCTTGCTACCACCGATTCGTTAGACTTAGTCTTGCCTTCTGACGAAGCTATAATCGAAGCAATGACTAGTCTGGACAAACCTTGGGATGATCTTCATAACAGATCATATTTCCTCCAAGAGTTAAACTGAATCGCGGTAGGAGAATTCACTATCACCATGACGGGAGATCAGTCGTGTCCTATTAACCTCTTAGCTACATAGGAAATTTATGCTGAGGGAAATATGGAGACTATCGCTGCCACTATACCTATCAACATCTCCCGAAACCCTGGCGTCATGGAGAATTTCTTCGTCGGAGTGGATTTCTCCCCCGAAGAGGTTCAGATTTACACAGATCTTTTCAAGGAATTCCGCGACGTTTTTTCCTGGTCTTATGAGGAAATGCCAGGCATCGATCCAAAAATAGTTGAACATGAGATCACAACGTATCCTGATGCTAAGCCTGTTCGACAAAAAATTCATCCAGTTAATCCTAGGAAAGCAGCAACCATCAAGGCTGAGGTTGAGAAATTGCTCAAGGTAGGGTTCATTTACCCGATTCATTTGACTCAATGGGTGTCAAACCCTGTGCCGGTCGATAAAAAACAAGGCACGATTCGTGTATGTACCGATTTTCGTGATTTGAATAAGGCATGTCCAAAAGCTAATTATCCAAACCCATTCATCGATCAGATCATTGATGAATGCACCGGTTGTGAAACCTTTTCGTTCATGGATGGTTTTTCAGGATATAATCAAATTCAAATCAAACCTGATGACCAACACAAAATGACATTCATTTTTCTGTGGGGTACATTCTCTTATCGTAAGATGCCTTTTGGTCTCAAGAATGCTGGAGCCACTTTCCAGCGGGCCATGTCTTTTGCATTTCATGACCTCAAACATATAGTCAAGGCCTATCTAAATGATTTAGCATCACACTCTCGCAAGTGAAAGGATCATCCTATGCACCTCCGACTAATCTTCGAACCCTATCGCTACTTCAGGATTCACTTGAATCCCAAGAAGTGCAGCTTTTGCGTCACGTCAGGACGTTTGTTAGGTTTCATTGTTTCAACAACAAGGATCATGGTCGATCCTCTTAAGGTGGAGGCAATAGTCCATTTCCCCCCCCCATGCACAATCTTACAACTGTAGAGTCTTCAAGGCAAGGAGAACTTCTTACGACGCTTCATTGCCAACTATGCCGAAATCATCAAGGGATTTATGCGTTTACTGAAGAAAGATGTTCCCTTTTTTTGGGACGAAGCTGCTCAATGCTCTTTCGATGCATTAAAACATGCCCTCACTACCGCACCTCTGCTACGGCCACCTAATTATAACAAAGACTTCTTATTATATCTGGCTTCCACAGAGTCAACCATAGGCATGGTTTTAGTTCAGGAGGATGATTCATTTTCGGAATACGTGATCTATTACCTGAGCCGAGGCCTCGTAGGACCAGAACTTAATTATTCCCATCTCGAAAAACTTGCGTTGGCAGCAGTTCATGTTGTCCAATGGTTCCGTCACTATGTTCTGTTTTGTAAGACCATCATCATCACCGTCGTGAATCCATTCCAGTACATGTTGACACGACAAGTTATCAGCGGAAAAATCAGTAGATGGATGGTAATCCTCCAAGAATTTGACTTAGAATTCATTTCAGCCAAGTCCAAAAAGTCACTAGTCTTCGCAGAACTTATCTCGGAGCTTCCGGTTGAGTCAGGTGACGTTGTGCCTGAGGAATCGCCCATCCGGGGGGATATGTTTTTGATTGAATCTTCAGACCCCTGGTACGGAGATATACTGATCTATCTCCAGAATTTGAAGTGCCCCACCTTTGCTTCTCGTGACGAGCGTCGGCGGATACGCCATCGGGCTAAGAACTATCTCATACTCAATGATACATTGTATCAGAGAGGTGTAGATTGCATCTTGCGCCGATGTCTCACTAATGAGGAGGCTGTCATAGTGCTCAATGATTGTCATACATGAGCCTGTGGCGATCACTTGTTCGGGTTGGAAACAACCCAAAAGATTTTACGAGCAGGTTACTTCTGGCCCACACTTATGAAAGATTGTATCGAGTCGGTCAAGAAGTGCCATCCGTGCCAAATCTTCTCACGGAAGATGAGGGCACATCCATCTCCCATGTTTCCTGTTATCACAGTTGGTCCCTTCACTAAATGGGGGATTGATTACACTACATGCAACCCCCCGTCAGCAAGGGGGCACCGCTATATCATCGTAGATGTTGACTACTTCACTAAGTGGGTCGAAGCTATGCCAACGTTTAAAGATGATGGAGAGACTGCAGATCTCTTCTTATTTAACCAGATTATAGCACGATTCGGCATCTCGAGAGAGATTGTCACTAACCATGGTAGTCACTTTCAAAACCAAATGATGTCCAAGTTAACATCAAATCTTGGGTTACGGAAAGAACATTCCTCACCTTACTATCCCCAAGCCAATGGGCAGGTGGAAGCTGTTAACAAAAATCTTAAGACGATTCTACAATGAACTATCAACTCAGCCAAGTCAAATTGGCATTTGATGTTATACTTGACATTATGGGCTTACCGAACCTCAGTTAAGACTGCAACCGGTTTCTCACCTTTCCAACTCGTTTACGGGCTGGAGGCAGTCTTGCCCATCGAATGTCAAATTCCATCTCTGAAATTGGCAGTACAGTTATTGCCAGACACTTCTCCGCTTGAAGAATGATTAGTACACCTGGAGAAGCTTGATGAACAACGTCACGATGAGGCCCTGGCCAATGAGGCTCATAAACATAAGGTCAAGTGTCAATATGATAGGTCCGTTCATCCCCGGGTTTTTTCTGAGGGTGACCTTGTCCTGGTTTATGACCAAGATAAGGACCCCCTGGGGGCAGGAAAGTTTAAACCCATGTGGTTCGGACCCTTCATTATTAAGGAGGTTTTAAAAAAGGGCACTTATCGTCAGGTCGATTTTGAAGGGAATGCTTTGGCGGAGCCTAGAAATGGGCTCTACCTCAAGAAGTATTACTCATAGCATGGTCACTGTGGGTAACTTTTTTTAACATATGTATAGTCTTTATACTATTACTTTTTTACATTTCTTTTAAAAACGTGTTATGGACGTGTCATTGATGTTATCTTTCGTCAATATGGCAGATGTCAAGTGAATCTAAGGTGTTCGTTGGGTATGCGGAAGGTGCTAGTCGACACACGCAGAGGCTTGCCTCCGCAGCTTGGGTGATCTTTACACCACAGGGTCAGTTGTTATCTTCCGGGGGTATATGCTTAGGTGACACCACAAACAATGTTGCTGAGTATAGTGCAGTTATTGAGTTGCTTCATGACGCTTTGTCATTGGGTATCTCTCATCTCCGGGTCTATCTAGACATTCAACTGGTTGTGTCGCAGCTAAATAGAATATACTGCATGCACGACCCTACTTTACACCGACGATTCCTTAGGGTACGTCTCTTGGAACACAACTTTGATTATATTACATATTTTCATGTTCCTAGGAGTCTAAATCAAATCACGAATACTCTAGCTAACCACATCTTAGATTGGCATCTTGCTCACATATAAAAAGATCATGATCATACACATGTAATTACATTTTTGTACACATAATCCATAAGACACAAAAAAGAAATAAAAACCATATATAAACATCATAAAACCCTCAGAGTACATAGATGGGCACAAACGCCTCAAAAGTAGGAACCATAAACGAGTCACTGGGCTTATGCCCTCAAAAAATATATACATATCGGTGCTCGGGGCACATAAAAGTCTAAAGTCTGTTCAGGGCCTATGGGCCCTTTTATAATCATATACAGCCTGGCCCAAACACCTAAACAATCGGACCCATGTCCGAGGTACCCCCACAATATGAGTCTGCAAGGAGGGCGGCAAGTCCTCTATCTCTTCCATGGGAACTGTGCGAGTGAACACAGTAAAGTTTTTCTCAATCCGCTTTAGGACTCTCTCGACCTCTCCTGCTGGGAGGTTCCTGGCTACTGCTGCTCATCCAGCGGTAGTAGCTGCGGCTTCAGGCTGTGGATGATGCCTGTTCCGTGCATAATCGGTAGGTCGCACGCGTCCCACATCTGCATACAATGAACATTCACCCATAAAAAACTATGGTATACAAAAACATGATATATATATCAAAAAGACATAAAAATTACATATGCAAACAAATTTTTTTTTAGATAGGTGGAGACTTACCCATCTCCCCTCGCTCCTCACCAGGAGGCACTGGTATCGCTGGATATCTGGAGAAATTGATCCCCGCATATGGGTAATCCTCAATAGCTGGGATATGCCATGACAGCCAGGCAAAGAAGTCATCATTGAAGGCCTCTACGGTCCTTCCACCACCCTATCACGGCAACAACACTGCCCATCTGCACACTGCGGGGAAAGTAGCCAGATGTCCTCGTACTGTCAACCGAGGACTAAAACATGGAACTCTCTCGAAGAAAAATGAACACAGGATGGTCCCAAACCTGAAGTTCCTGTGTGTCCACTGTATACATGCTGTCAACTGACCTGTCATGCTCGCTAGTAGTGTGGTACTCCAATCAAAAATTTGTGCATTCATGCACTGGATTGCACAGTTCATCTGTGCGCGCGAAGCTTGATGCAGGACTGCGGAGCCGTTAATCCGCCCAATGAGCGATAAAATAGTCTGAAGGGCGAGGTTGGTAATCCTACTAATGGGTACCGAGGAAGATCTCTGATCAGTCCCAGCCTCACAATACTCCTCTATCAGCTCCGAGACTTTGCTCGGCCCCACAGGAAAAGTTTGAAAGTTGACTAGTTCCCCTCTCCTCGAGAGGCCAGTCAAAAAATAAATATCCTTGGTGGTGGGCACCAAGGATTTCCCCTCTATAATGAAAGCCTCTGCATCAGGGTGCCAATATTCAACCAGGGCATTCAACAGCCTTGGTTGCGTGCGCATAAACAGACACAAAAATAATTTCACTAAACCACACTGCGTCAGTACGACCATAACGTTCAGATCTGCGGCCACTAACTCATTGGCGGCCTCGTGCTCCCTCTTCCTCCACTGAACATACATCCTGCCAACACAACAAAGAAAAAAAGGAGGGCATCCGTACTTGTTTGAGTCAATTTTTCCACCGCACGGGGGGTACCCGCGGCCTGTAGAGGCGACAGTCGCGAGTACCCGTAGACAGGGTTTTCCCTGCCCGCGGGTACCCGCAGGTTGTTCCTAGACAACCCACATTTTCTTAGGGAGGACCTCTTTGAGGTCGACGACCACCCCCAAAAAACACTTAAATGCAATAAATGAAGTATTGAATTGCAAGATAAGGGAGTTTGTACTTACTTGGTCCAAGCAGAAGTCCGTTTCGTCCACTGTAGCTCCTGGAATCACGATCTTTGGCAAAGGGGGTATTTTGGCTCCGGAGTCAATTTCCAAATCAACAATGGTGATAATGAGCTGCCAACTTCTATTTATAGACTTTTTGGCCTCTTTTTGTCACTTTTTTGGGCCCTTTTATCAGTTTCTTTATACCAAAAACCATTTTGAGTGGTTCAGGAGTTATATGGGAGGGATTTGATCAGGTATTGGGACAATTTTCATTGAGTTTCAAAATATATATATATATATATATATATATATATATATATATATATATTGACTGTCCATAATTTTTTTTTTCCAAAAATCAACTTGAGTATATAGGGTAGGATTTCATCCCGACTATTGCATCTCGTTGCCTTTTGTTCTTATGATATAGGATCGATCCTATCCGGTTGTGGCACAGAACTGTCATATCTGCTATAGAAGTGTCGCAACTTGGTGGTAGAGCTTACCAAAACATGGATGCCCTAGGTAGGTCCTGGTTGCATTATGGTGTCCATACCGTTTCTAAACAACACTGTAGGCTCGGGAGTCCGTGTAGTCTTTTCTGAATACGAGTTTGAGCCTCATTCGCATGGGTCTTTTTCACTCTTTGTCTTACCCTCCGGAATCCCAAAACATAACGGGTCTCCTTTTAAGCCCTTTTCAGACCCTCTAAACATGAAACGATTGTCGAGCGATCTTGTGACTCTTCACGCTCGTTAAACTGAAATTTGAAGTCACGTCTGTCCGGCGGTAGTTTACCCCTTTTTCGGTCCGGATGGTCAACTGTATGAACAAAGGAATACTCTATTGAATGTCCATTCTTTAGAAGAGTATCCTCAGGTATAATT
>ML780049.1:1003023-1023760 GCA_009831015.1 Picea engelmannii
GATGGTGTGCCTTTGAGTGAACCCAGGAATGGGTTGTACTTGAAGAAGTACTATGCATGAGTCATTTGTGCATGAGTACTTGTATTTTTATGTATCATACTGAGTGTGTGTGTTACTTTAGTTTTGTTTTGACGTTATCTGGTTTCTGCCCTTACGTGACGTTGTGTTTGATTGCCAAATGTCGGAGTATTCGCTACCTTATATTGGCTTCGCCGACGGTGTTAGTCGTAGTACTCAGAACCTAGCTTCCACTGCTTGGGCAATCTATGCCCCGACAAATGAACTCATATCTCTACGAGGTATATGTCTTGGCCGAGCAACCAACAATATTGCAGAGTATAGCGCCGTGGTTGAATTATTGATTGATGCTATCTCTCTTGGAATTAGTTATTTGGTTGTTCGACTTGACTCGCAGTTGGTAGTACTACAGCTCAATAATGTATATTCTATCCGAAGTCCTACTCTATTAAGGATATATTTGCGGATTCGCCTCTTGGAAAGACATTTTGATTACATAGAATATCAACACATTCCAAGAAGTCTTAATACATTGATAGATGATTGAGCTAATTATGTATTAGACAGACATTTAAATCACTTATAAAATCAAACACATTAAAATGTACACAATTGTAAAGTAAGCCGGTAGAACCCATGTATATATATAACGGTCAAAGTTTGTTTTTACAAAATGTGTCCAAAGACCAAAATATCAAAAAATGAAGCTCCTGGCTTCTACAAAGTGACATCATTAATGATGTTCACGATAGCATGCTAAGGTCCTGGCTACTCTGCGGAGCAAACGACCCATAGAGGCAGAGACTCCCATGGTGTGACGTTGATCGCGTCATGGGATCTCCTCTAGAGGCATCTCTGGAACATCGGCCATAAGACCCTCTAAGTTTTGCTCCACTGTAAGATAGTCCTCAGCATACTGGGGGACTGCAACTGCTGTCTCTCCTCAACGCTAGACAGGAGAACTACCAGCTGGTCTATATTCCCCAACATCTGTGTTATCAATGAGATTTTGGTGTTAGTCTTCGGATAAAACCATAAAACCAAAAAAATTTAATATGATGAAAATACAAAAACATCTAAAAAGTTAAAAAGTTGGTGTACTTCTTACCAATATCTCCCCACTGTGCGTCTTTAGGAAGGGCAAGGTCAGGATCACCGTGAAAGTCCAAGCCAGCATACACATAATCCTCTATCATCAAGACTTGGCCTTGGAGCCAGTCGAAGAAGCGATCGTCATACCTGACGATCGGTCCTGTCACATGTCTAGCCATGAGTTGGCACCATCGTAACATCCGTGGATCCCTGGGACCCGAAAAGTGCCAATCAGCCAATCAGCCTATAGACTGGGACCCTCTCACAGAAGAATGACACTAGCAGTGATCCATAACCAAACTACTTTAGATCTCCATGCCTGCTTTTGGTCAGTTGTTTCTTGAGGTTGCGTAACACTGCATCAGCCCAGTTGAAGACCTGGGGCTCGACACACTCGAGGGCATATTGAAAATAGCTCTACAGAGCCATATGAGGGGCAACACTTCCTGCCATCCGAGCGATAGTGAAGAGAATAGTACGGAGAGTTATATCAGTCACTCCCCAAATGGCCACTTTTCCTTTTTGTCTTTCATCCTCTGGCACGCAATACTCTCGGCAATACTCACTCATTTTCATACCACCTCTGCGGCTACCAGCCAAACTGACGTAAGAGCCTTGTCTTGAAAACCCAGTCAGGAAATAGATATCCTAAATATCAATCGTCAATGTGTGAGCACCGACATTAAAGATCTGCTGATCCGGATCCCACATCCGGACTAAATGTTCCAACAATCGAACCTGGGCTCTCACGCCCGGTATGCGGAAGTACTTTAGGAGACCGCAATCTCTTAAAGCGACAATGGTTTGAGGGTGATTTTCGGCGGTCGGATTATCATCCTCGTGTTCCCTTTCTCTCCATTCGAGCACCATTGTGATAGTTATTAACCTGCATGGCAACCATGTGAAGATAGTTAATGATTTGAAACATGAGAAAAATTGATTTTATTGGTTTAATATTTCAAAACTTTTTGGGCTCTGCGCTGTTCGCAGGTGGCTTATAGCCCACAGTGCGAACTTCTCTCACTGTAGCTCAAACCCACCTGCGGGAATGAAGACTTCTCGCAGGCCCCGTATGGTTAGCCTGCGGGAATCCTCATTCACGCATAGGGTTTCAAAAACTCACTTAAAACTTGAAATTTAGCCACTAAAATCATGAAATTAAACCATGAAAAGCTAGAGAATTGAGAACTTACCAATCTGATCCAGACGGTTCATGGAATGGTGCCCCGAATCTCCCAAAAATCGACGGTGAAGATCGGAGGTAAAATGGAGGTTTTTTTCACTAAAATGGTAAATGGGTAAAACAATATGGTAAAAATGAATAGTAATTTTGTTTTATTTACTTTTTACCATATTAAAAGTGGGTTTTTTGTATTTATTCACTATTTTACCCTAATTTCTAATACGAAAGTGAGTGAAATGACTTGCAGGTACCCAATGTAGATGATTATGGACGAAAAACTTTTGCGATATGATGCGTTTTTGTTTGTTTCCTATGGTTTTGATATAAGACCTCAAGTGCCTTTTATCCGTTCTTGCACTTGCGAAAAACCTAGAACGTGATCGAGCATTGTTTTATCTCTTTTCCGGGCTCACTGTGGTTACACGAAAAAGGAACCCCCCTGGAGTTAACTTTAAGTTCTTTTCACGACTCCCTAAATATGAAAAGATTGCCGATTGATCTTGCTTTTTCACACTCGTTAAATTATTTGAAGTTACGCATCCTTCGAGCGATAGTTTAACCCTTTTTCGGTCTCGTTGGACTATTGTACGAAAAAGGAACTGAGAGAGTTCTCTTTTGAATGTTTTTCCAAACTCTATAATCATGAAAAACCTTCGAGTTTTCTATCTCTGGACTCGTTAAACAAACATTGACTGACCCGTGATGGGACCGAACCACTCCTTCTTAGGGTTCGTTAAAAATAATCCGAGGGACTCGTCCGAAGGATGAGCTTATATCAACAAGCATATGTGATCCTCTTCAAGCTTGTGTAAAAATAAAGAGGTACTTGCCAGAAATGGTGGGGGAAAATTTGGGAAAGGGATATGTTTCATTTTTTGTGTTAATTGGCAGTAAGTGTCGCTCTTGAACATGACACCCCCTATTAATCATTTGAAGTCGGTTTGGGAAATCCATTTGTCTCTCATTCGATTCAATAACAAGGTCTTTCCATGTGTCTTCTTTGAGTCAATGCTTCCAAATCATTGGTCGTGTCGTCCATATGTTCAAGAGCAAGTCCAAAACTCTATTGACTCGGCCATTTGTAGTTATACTTTAATTCCGTGTCAGCCTTCCCTGTGTCCAAAGTCCAATTGTCTCATGCTCCGTTTCACTTACAAACTCTGTTACTCATTTCGTGTCACTGATGTGGGATACATCAAGGCCCTCCTGTGACGAGTCTTGTTCTATCAACTTCAGCACATTATCCGGAATCAAGACTTAGAAATTATTCAGTACCTTGAAGCTTGCATGCCTCAATGGAAAGTTTCTCGCTTTCGACAGTAGGTTTACATCATTGTCCCCTGATCGAGAGATTTCGTCGAGTGTTCGACATCAACTCATTTATTCACAGTCGATGGATTTTACTATCGTACCTTGGGAGTCATTGACATTAATGGTGATTTCCCTCGCACTTGTTAATGGTATACATCAATGACCGGTAATCAAGTGGTTTCTACCATGTTTGACTTCGACACATGTAATCACATGGTCAGATTCGTACTTTGGGTGACGAGATTGAAGACCCTGGATATTATCTTTGTGATCCAGGTTGCGATGGAGTATGCATGATTTGCGACACATAGATCCACTGTGTATGATTCGTGGCTATGTCATCTTGACTAAAAATTTGTCGTACAGATCCATAGTGTATTCAGGTGGCTGTGCTATATAGTGATGGCATGGATCCACAGTGTATGATTGGTGGCCATGACCTTGGTTTATGATGTCATCAATATATGATCTGAGTATGGGAATGCCTACCTCAGAATTGATACATATGATATTCTGTTGATGCTTGGATGTTTGCAGGTCTCTGATTAGATGTGCTTTTGGTCCTTGACACACACATGCAGCTTACAAAGTCTATTGACTGTCATTGGTTTCGCTCTCAGACTTTGGGGGGCATTCTGTTATCCATAAATTTGGTCATTGTGATGGTGTCATGATGATGTCATGATGATGGAAAATCAAGCTCTTTACCAAGAATAATTTCCTGAGAAAAGTTACAGTGGTCTTCTTCCAGAATTCACACTTTGGAACATGTTCGCAGGCTACTTATATATTCACCTGCGGGAATGCCTGTTTCCCGTAGGCTACCTTAAGCTGGGGTGCGAACTTCTCGCACTGTACTCATAGTTAGGGTGCGAACATGCTCTTAAAAGGGAAAAAGATAAAGATCTCGAACCTTCTAGAAGGGAATCTTCTACAAGGGTGAGTTGGCTTTCGAGTGGTTATTCAAGTACTATCATTCCAGATATCATGGGATCATTCCCTATCCAAGTAACTAATCTATCTTCTCCTATATATTGAGGAGATTTCTCATGGAAAGGGTTAAGTAATAAGAAGTTCAGTTAGCAGCAAGTTAGCAAGAGTTTGATTAGAGAATTAGTGCAAGACTATATGGAGGACTGATGCTACAACAAGGTCATCACATGTGGTTTATTTTCTTCATGCATGAGCAAGTGTGTGTGTCAGAACTAGAATCCATCAAAAGGAGACCTATGACATCAAGGCTCAGGTTGTAAGTTTCACTTTCAATTAATTCAATACAGTAATATGTCCCTTTCCCATAAAGATGATGTCACTTTATTACATAATTCCTTGATCATATGTATAGACTAGTCATTGAATATCTTAACTTGTCTTTACTTCGATTGGTTCGTTTTGTTGTGATTTGGACGGGACGAGAGCATTGAAGCGAATCTTGGAACAACATAGATCTAAGGAAAGCATTCATAAGGTATGTCCATAGCCCTTATCTCTTAGTTCATTCAATAGGCTAGATCTAGGGAAAGTGTATTATTCTGTCCTGTTTTGTTCTAGATACCAAGTGGATCTAGGGAGATCGGTTTGTGTCCACACTCACGGATTTATCCAATAACAACGAGTAGTCGTCACATCTCTTCTCAGAGATAAGCTGCCACCATTCTAGCGAGTCTTTCAGTCTGTATTTTTACGGTCTCTGTACATTTCTTTGATTAATAGAAATCGTGTATTACTGTATATCTGTGTTTATGGTTGCATCTCTAATACATTTCTATTATATTATTGAATATTTGTAATATCTCTCTGCATATCTTTATTATATCTCCGCTCTCATTTCATGCTGAAAATAATCTGGATCACCCAACCACTTCAAAACTGGGATCTAGCCCTTCCAGTTTTAGAGAGGGATCTCTCTGTAAGATTTATATATGTTCGGGTTTTAGAATATAGGCTAGTTAAATTAATATAAGTGTGTTGTTTTGTTTTATAAATATGGATGAAATATTTCTTACACATCCATTGGGCTATGGGGTCTGTGTTAAGGGTTGATATTAGAAAATAGATTTTATTAGGTTTCTTCACAGGGCAGGATAATGCAAATGTCGGATACTTTAAAATTAAAGTGATGAATGAAAGAAACACGTGAGATAGTCAATCACAATAAATAAGCATTTAATAATTTCTTTATCACAATATCAGAAGAAAAACATTCAGATCTTTATAATCCAGAAATAGAGTATTCGAGATAAATTCTGCACTTAAACTTATTTAAACGATCAAAGACAGAAAAAAAAATGATAATGAAGTGAGATAAACATTTAACAAAGAGAAGTAAACATCACCAACATTAAAAAGCAGGAATCATGTGAATCGTCCTTTTTATTAATGGTAGATCTCTTCAAAAAATATTATAGATTACAGCTTGCTTGAGCGTAAAGATCAACCCTCAATACTTCAAAGTCTGAAGTATTTATAAAAAAATTAGATTTGATCCTGTCATTAATGATCAGAATATGGTGGACAAAAAATCTAACTAACTAGATTACATTTTACAAAACAGTAGGAATGCTGAATGATCCTCTCGAATCCTTGGTGTTGATTCTGAGGAAGGTGGTTGGTGATTCATCTTTGACTTGACTATGACTGTTGCACGTGTTGACTCAGATTGTACACGTCATCTCTTACTCGATCAAAGAAAAAAAGTCATCCCATCTCTTTTGAATAGTGATGGTGACTTTGAGTAACCTTCGGTAAACTTCATCCATCTCTGTGTACTTGGCAAAGGTGGGCTTGGTGATGAATATGTACTTGATCTCGTGTTGGACGCTGAGGTCCAACTGTAGAGTCTCCAAGAATGCTTTGCCAGTAATGTTTCCATGTATCCCTGCAAACTTAGAGCCATCCTTTTCCATTGTGATGATCTTTTGTTTGTAGTCAGAGAGACTAATGAACTTATCATTGATCACGAATAAACTTGGGAGCCCCTTCTTATGTAGTGAATCTATTTTTCTAAAAAACCTTTGTACTCCAATGTTCATTGCTTGGAATCTTTCCTCAATTTGCAGCATTAATCCTCTCTTGGTTAGAACTTTCTTCACCTCAAGGATAGTTTCTATCCTATCCTCAATTTCCAAGGCCTCTAGCTCTGTTGAAATTACTAAGACAACTGAGATCGGGGGGGTGAATCAGTTGTTACTGTGCTTAAACAATTTATGACTATTCAAACAATTTTTAATCTCTTCCAAGTCACCATCAATATTATACAAGATATGAACAACATAAATAATGAACATCAGTCACACATAAGATATACACAAAGACATATTTTCACGAGGAAACCCATAAAGGGAGAAAACCTCTTCTTCTTCGAATGATAGGCAGTCTTTTAAGTTATGTACATCATCTATCTTTGAGCACCAACTGAATGTGAGGCTACTACCTTTGTTTTACAAGCTTCAACTTGTTGAGAGAACCAACCCTCTGATTTCTCTAGTGCCCACTAGAGGGAAGCACCAAATCCCTGAGTGTTCCAACACCAACTGAATGGAAGCACCTACTTTCACTTATACAAGCACCAACTTGCATACAAAAAACTTTATGTTTTCCCAAGCACCACCCTGCCACCCTGTTTTCTAGCCACAACTAGATGAAAGCTTCAACTTCCAGTATTCAAGCACCAACTTGAATAACAAAGAACTAAAGTCCTCCCTAGCACCACCCTACCTCCTTGACTATAAATAAATGATTCAATAACCAACAATACAAGTATATCAATTCTTACCACTTCTTCTCTGTTATGCAATTCTTCTCTGCTTCACTATTCTTCTTCTTTGTTCATACTTGGCTTGACTTGTTGTCTCTTTCTATATGTTATTTCTCTATTCCTCTCAAACTCTTTGGTATGTGTTCATTCTTCTCTCTTGACCTTTTCTGTTTTGTTCAACTTCTGTTTCTCATCTTTGAGTTTGATCTCACACTGTGCATATTGTGACTTTCCTTTCTCCCCGTTCAACTCATTTTTCTAGTGAGAACGACCAACCTCACACAATCACTACATATATCTTTTATGCTCTCCCATCGATTCAGTTACACCTCGAATCTCTACGGAAAATGCCTTAGCAATTGAATCACCAAATGTCCAAGAACTATGATTTAGTTCTGCTAACTGAATCGTAACTGAATAATTAAACATGAGGTGAAACAGTAGCCCTTCGATGAAATTCCCAATTAACCAACACCATTGGATTACACCCATAGAGACTCATTTTTATCCTATATTCCCACTATCTATGACCGAATTCTAAACAGAAAGTGATTTCACGATTTTGTGTTTTGGAAATCTTGTGATGAGACATCTCGACTCTCCCATGTTGTGATCTCCGAAATGGAGCTTAGCTAGGCTATCTCCTTCCTCTCATATGACCACCAGTTGTGACTAAGTGCTTATACAGAAGGTGCTTCGTGACTCACGACTTTGGGAATATTGGTATGAGGTGTCTCGACTCTCCCAAGCTGCGATATCCGAAATAATCCATATCGGGTCAACAGTTCAGATCTCTCCCTTTGATGGGCAGCTGTGATCATGTCACGATTTCTTGCTGTGAGTTGCCTCATAACTCCCAACTTGTGAAAATCTGAAATGGAGCTTAGTAGTGTGCTAGATCCTCCCTTCATCCTTCGACGATGTGAACTTGGCTATGACCACAAGCCAAACATTCAAGCACTTCGCTTGTCAGATCAATGGTCTATAACTTTGGTGATCCAACGGTCCAGATCATTTCGTGACTTCACATGTCGCAAATTCATGTGTCATATTCCTTTGACTCCTCCAATGTGAAATTCAACGAAATGACAATCACTTTCCATGTGTCCTTTGGCTTCAATGGCCAGGATTGTTTCACGACTTCGTGTATCTCGAGTTTCCACACCATGCTCTTTTGACTCCTCCAATGTGCAAGTTAGCGAAATTCCAATTGCTCACCATGTGTGCTCTGGCTTCAACGACCAGGATTGGTTCATGACTTTGTGTACCGTAAGTTTAGAGGATAGTACTCAGCCTTATCCTATTCTTAGTTATACAAGATCTGATGATTGTTGGTCCTTTGCACTCAGATCCAATGTCTGAGATTTTTTCTCCTCTTCTACGCACTCCTCTTGTCTGAATTCAGATCTGACGACCATCGGGAATTCAGGATGAGTGATCCAATGATCATTGTTTCTCCTCCTCCTAAGATTACACTTCTATTCTTTCCATGCCATTATCGTTGCACTGCTGATCTTGCTATCATTGGAAAACAAGTATACACATGATCTAATGATCATTGTTGCTCCTCCTCCTGAGCTTACACTTTTGTTCTTTCCATGCCATTATCCCTGTGTTGTTGATATTGCTATCATTGGAAAACAAGTATTCACTCGTCATGTTTATATTTCCATCAATGAAAAAAAATCATACTCCGCCTTCTGTCTGTAAATATTCCAACAATCTAACCCTTTGGCATTGATGGCAACCTTGAAGAACCTGAAGAACTGTACTACTCTACCTGGACATCCAACTATACCACTATAGCATCCTTACCATTACCACACTTTCACCCCCTTTGACATCATAGTCAAAGAAGAAACATGCTCCCCCTGAGCTATTGTAGTACATATCAAAGGTATTAGATATGCAAAAATCACATACTCCCCCTGACAAGGTGAACAGATTAGACGAAAGTAGATATAACCCCCAACTTCTGATGAAGATATCCAAAAGGTGTCGCTGCTAATGGTTTAGTAAAGATGCCAACTATCTGTTGTGTGGAAGGAATATAATTCAACTGAACAACTCTGTTTGTAACTTGTTCTCTGAGAAAAAGGTTATTTTATTGGTATATGCTTATTCTTTGAATGAAGTACATGATTCTTGGAGACACTAATGGCACTGGTGTTATCACAGTGAAGTGGGATGGGATCGGTATAAGTTACTTTCAAATCTTCAAGAGTTTGTATCATCCATAAAATATGAGTGCATCAAGTAGAAGCAACAATGTACTCTGCCTCTATAGTTGATAAGGAAATAGATCCCTGCTTCTTACTAATCCATGCTACTAACGAGTTACCCAAGAAGAATGCACCTCCACTGGTGCTCTTTCTCTCATCCACAAAATTTTCCCAATCAACATCTGAATAAGCAATTAACTAAAAATTCTGATTTCTAGGATACCACAGACCATAAGTCATTGTGACCTTCAAGTATTTGAAAATCCTTGTTACAAATACTAAATGACTTTGTTTAGGAGAAGACTAATAACGACCTACCATTCCAACAGCTTGCCTTATATCAGGACGGGATGCTAAGATGTATATAAGACTACCTATCATTGATCGATATGTCCTTTTATCTACATCAGGTGAAATATCATCTTTACTGAGCTTGAAATTGACCACCATAGGTGTACTAACAGGGGAAGAATATTCCATCTGAAACTTCTTCAACATCTCTTTCAAATATTTTTCTTGAGTGATAAAAATTCCTGCAGAACTCTGATTTACTTGTAAACCAAGAAAGTATGATAGTTCTCCTATCATGGACATCTCAAAATCTATTTTCATAGAGTTAGCAAACCATTGGACAAAGGAATCACTAGTCAAGCCAAAAATAATGTCATCTACATAAACCAAAACAACTAGTAAATCATCACCTTCAGAATTAATGTAGAGATTATTGTCAACAATACTTTTCTTGAACCCTTTGTCTTGTAAAAATTTGTCCAGTCTATAATACCAAGCTCGTGGTGCTTGTTTCAGTCCATATAAATCCTTCTTCATCTTGCAGACATAATCAAGATTATATGTCAATGAGAATCCTTCAGGTTTCTCCATATATACTTCTTCCTCTAGATTTAGATTAAGAAATGTTGACTTAACATCCATCTGATACACTTTAAAGTTCTTATGACATGAATATGCAAGAAACATTATGATGGATTCCAATCTTGCCACTGGTGCAAAGGTTTCATCAAAATCATGTCCTTCAACTTGTGCATACCCTTTACAGACCAATATGGATTTATTCCTAACAACTTGTCCTTTTTCATTCATTTTATTCTTGAACACCCATTTGGAACCTATTACATTCTTAACTTCGGGTCTAGGAACAAGCTCCCAAGTATTGTTCTTCTCAATCTCATCAAGCTCTTCATTCATAGCTCTAATCCAATCATCATGCTTATTGAATTCATCAAAACTTTGAGGATCAATCATAGATAGAAAAGCAAACTGAGATTGTTCTGAGTCTTTAATCAATTTCCTTTTTGTCTGAACTCCTTTATTTATATCGCCAATTATCTATTTTTTAAGATGATTCTTTCTAACAATTATGAGAGGTGGTTTTGTTTCTTTCTGTTGATTTGTGTCAACCTGAGTATTTGTGTCTTCATCTGATTTAGATTCTTCTCTTTCTGATCCTTGGACCTGTTCATCTTCAACTTCAACTATATCTTCCGTGCTTCGTTCAATACTGCTTACATTACGTACTGGGATTTCTTCATCAACTTTTATGTCGATACAATCAACCAATTTATGCAGCCTCTTATTATAACATCTGTATCCTTTACTGTTTGTAGCATAACCTAAGAAGATACCTTCATCAACCCTGTCATAATATTTGCCAATATTTTCATCATTAATATTGATGTAACATTTACTCCCAAAGACTTTAAAATGCTTGATTGAAGCAGGTCTTCCAAACCATAGTTCATAAGGACTCTTGTCACTATGTGGCCTGAGATGAGATTTGTTAAGGATATGAACAACTGTATGGATTTCTTCCACCCAATATGTCTAAGCAATATTCCTTTCATTCATCATTGATCTTGCCATCTGCTGAACTGATCTATTTTGCCTCTCAACTACTCCCTTTTGCTGTGGAGTCCTTGGATTAGTGTATTCTCATTTGATTCCATGTTTATCACAAAAATATTTGAGGTTCCATGAACTAAACTCTCCTCCTCTATTAGACCTTACTGCCTTCAATCTTTTTCATGTTTGATTCTCAGTCAGAGCCTTAAACACTTTGAATTTTTCAAATGCTTTAGATTTTTCCTTCAAAAAGGCAACCCATGTTAGTCTAGAATAATCATCAATAATCAACATAAAATAGTTTTCTTTTCCTGTACCTTCTTTTCTTGATGGTCCACATAAATCCATATGTACTGACTGGAGAGGTTTTTCTGTTGAAGGAAAGTTTTTAGATTTGAACTGTGTTCGAATAAGCTTTCCTATCTGGCAAGGTTTACAAATAGAATCATATGGATTTGATATCTTTGGAAGATCTTTTACTGCCCCACTATTTCTAAGCTTGATTATATGATCAAAATTTAGGTGTCCAAGTCTCTTATTCCATAGCCAACTTTCATCATACTTTCTTAAGTGGCATTCTTCATTTTCTTCTTTTAACACATAGACATTGTTTTCTGTTCTTATGCCTTTTGCAATCAGTTGTCATGAATTCACAGATTTTATTCTACAATCTTTATAAGTAAAAACAACTTCACATCCTTGGTCATACACTTGACTGACACTAAGAAGATTATGTTTCAGACCATCTAAAAACAACACATCTTGAGCTTTTCCTTTTCCATTACTCAGACTTACCATTCCTTTACCTTTTATTTTTCCTGGTGCATCGTTTCCAAAAGTTACATTCCCTGATTTGTTTTCACTTAGAGTTAGAAACTTAATTTTTTCTCCAGTCATATGTTTGGAACATCCACTGTCAATATACCAGGGATTCTTTTGTCTTTGGGATGAAAACACTAATCCACACTAGTCATCTTCTTTCTTCTTCCAAACCTTGAAATTTTCAGCAGCATGATTCAAATCTGGCTTATAGTTCCTTAAGTGACATCGATAGCTTTATGTCCATAATTGTGGCTGGTGTAACATTCTGGTTACGATTCTTATGATGATAACTGTTGTTATGCTTAACCTGCGACTTTTTCTCAGCCATCACATGATTTGTAGTCTGTGGTTGTTTGTTACTTGGTTGTCTCAATCTTTGTTGTGGTAGATAATTACTCCTTGAGTATCTTGATTGCTCATATCTAAATCTTAAAGAACATTTTACAGCTTTGTGACCAAAGTTAGAACAGAAAAAACAATATCCATAGAAAAATCCTTTGTACCTAGAAAATGGGTGTCTTCTTTGAACGAGTCAATTTCTTCCATGCTGATGATTTCTTTGACCATAGGATGTGTTTGTGTTATTTATTTGATCTACAGATTCGGTTCTTGTACTTTTTCTTTCATTCCTTCTTGGCGGCTGATTATCTTTCTCTGTTTCTGTAGAGTGGTTGTTGTCAATGATTGTATATTTGACAAACTTGATGGATTTTGTGTTACTTGGTTGATCACTACTTGATCCTTCTTCATAACCCAAGCCAGATTTCAAATTTGGATTCCTTTGCTGATTTAGAATATAAGTTAATCCTTCTGAGGTTTTAATACTTGACAGATTTTGGTGATACAATGCCTTAAACTTCTCCATCTCTTTTCTGGTTTTTACTATCTCTTCTTCTAAGGATTCACACCTCGCTTTCTTCTCTGATAAATGTTTTTTCATAATGCCCTCTATTTTTATTTTCCTCTTCTAAATACACTTTTAGTAGGGAAAAGTCTTCATCATGTTTGTTATCATTCATTTTAAATTGCATCAACAACTATTTTTGTTTTCTCTTCTTACATCTGAGTCTGTCAATTTCTTCCAAAGAACTGATTAATTCACCTTCCATGTCCACCACAACGTTTTCGTCATCCATTTTACCTCCTGAATGTTCATCAACAATATCTCCCATAGCCATACGCATAAAATCATTCATTTTGTCTTTGCAGGATGAATCACTATCTATGTCTTCTGAGGAGTCGTCATTGTTTGCACACAAACTTTTCTTTTAACTATATTTCTTAAATTTGTATTTCTTTTCATCATCAGAGTTCTAGTCCTTTTGGTCCTTTTTCTTGTGAGGACACTTAGATGCAAAATGATTTATTTTACCACATTTAGATCATTTCAAGGGAAACTTGCCTTGATATTTGCCTAATCCTTTCTTTAACCTTCTCACAAATTTTGCTTCAGTATCATCTAGTTCTGAACATGTATTCTTGTCTTATTTAAAAGATTCTTATCTAGTAATGGATTTATCTTTGCTAATTCTCATTTCATATGCAGTTAGAGTTCCTAGGAATTGATCAATGGACATAGTTTTAAGATCATATAGTTATTCTATTGCAGATACTTTTGGATTAAATTTATCCAGTAGAGATCTTAAAATCTTCTGAACTAAAAATGATTCTTCAATATTCTCACCAAGAGCCTTCATGGCATTCATAGACTCTTCAACTCCTAAAAATACTTGTATCTGTTTCATCTTCATTCATCTTTAGTTGTTCAAATTTCAATCTATATGTTTGAAGTTTGTCATCTTTTACTTTCTCATTTCCTTCATAACTGCTAATAAGTTTATCCCACATTGCTTTGGCAGTTTCAAGATGCATCACCTTTACAAACTTAGCTTCAGCAAGTCCATTCAAGATAGCATTCATTCCCTTAGCATTAAATATATATTATAACTTATCATCCTTGGAAGCTAGCACAACATGATTTATGTATCCAATCTCTACTATATCCCAAACATCAACACCTAAGTCCATTATGTATGTTCTCATTCTAACCTTCCAAAAGGCAAAATTTGTTCCATCAAACATAGGAGGCTTATTGGTTGAAGTCCCTTCATGACTTGTCCTGTTTAAGATTATAGATATACCTTTAAATAAAAGGAACCCTCTTTGATACCAATTGTTGAAATTACTAAGAAAACTGAGAGGGGGGGGGGTTGAATCAGTTGTTACTGTGCTTAAACAATTTATGACTATTCAAACAATTTTTAATATCTTCCAAGTGACCATAAATATTATACAAGATATGAACAACATAAATAATGAACATCAGTCACACATAAGATATACATAGAGAAATATTTTCACAAGGAAACCCATAAAGGGAGAAAACCTCTTCTTCTTCGAATGATAGGAAATATTTTAAGTTATGTACATCATCTATATTTGAGCACCAACTCAATGTGAGGATACTACCTCTGTTTTACAAGATTCAACTTGTTGAGAGCACAAACTCTCTAATTTCTCTAGCGCCCACTAGAAGGAAGCACCAACTCCCTGAGTGTTCCATCACCAACTTGATGGAAGCAACTACTTCCACTTATACAAGCACCAAATTGCATACAAAAAACTTTATGTTTTCTCAAGCACCACCCTGCCACCCTGTTTTCTAGCCACAACTACATGAAATATTCAACTTCTAGTATTCAAGCACCAACTTGAATAACATAGAATTACAGTCCTACCTAGCACCACCCCACCTCCTTGATTATAAATAAATGATTGAATAACCAACAATACATGTATATCAATTCTTACCACTTCTTCTATGTTCTACAATTCTTCTCTGCTTCACTATTCTTATGCTTTGTTCATACTTGGCTTGACTTTCTATCTCTTTCTATATGTTCTTTCTCTGTTCCTCTCACACTCTTTGGTATGTGTTCATTATGCTCCCTTCACCTTTTCTGTTCTGTTCAAGTTTTGTTTCTCATCTCTGAGTTTGATCTCACACTATGCATACTGTGATTTTCCTTTCTCCTAGTTCAACTCATTTTTTCAGTGAGAACAACCAACCTCACACAGTCACTTCATATCTCTTTTATGCTCTCCCACTGTTTCATTTACACCTCGAATCTCCAAGTAAAACACCTCATCAACTGAATCGTCAAACATCCAAGAACTATGATTTAGTTCTACTAACTGAATCATAACTGAACAATTAACTGTGAGGTGAAATAGTAGCCCTTCGATCAAATTCTCAGTTAACCAGCACCGTTGGATTACACCCACATGGACTTGTGTTTATCCTATATTCCCACTGGTTGTGACCGAACGCTAAACAGAAAGTGATTTCGTGATTTCGCGTTTCAGAAATCTTGTGATGAGACATCTCAACTCTCCCATGTTGTGATCTCTGAAATGGAGCTTAGCTGGGCTAGCTCCTTCCTCTCATATGACCACCAGTTGTGACTAAGCACTTATCTAGAAGGCTTTTCGTGACTCATGACTTCGGGAATCTTGGTATGAGGTGTCTCGAATCTCTCAAGTTGCAATATCGAAAATACTCCATATCGTATCAACGGTTCAAATCTCTCCCTTTGATGGATGGCCACGATCATGTCTTGATTTCCTTCTATGAGTTGCCTCATAACTCCCAACTTGTGAAACTACGAAATGGATCTTAGTAGTGTGATATCTCCTCCCTTCATCCTTTGATGATGTGACCTTGGCTATGACCATGGGCCAAACATTCAAGCGCTTCGCTTGTCAGATAAACGGTCTAGAACTTTGGTGATTCGACGATCCAGATCATTTCACGACTTTGCATGTTGCAAGTTCCTATGTCATATTCCTTTGACTCCTCCAATGTGAAAGTCAACAAAATGAAAATATCTCACCATGTGTCCTTTATATTCAATGACTAGGATTGTTTCGCGACTTCACGTATCGCGAGTTTCCACATAACGCTCCTTTGACTCCTCCAATGTGCAAGTCAAAGAAATTCCAATCGCTCACCACGTGTCCTCTGGCTTCAACAACTAGGATTGTTTCATGACTTTGCGTATTGCGAGTTTAGAGGATAGTACTCAACCTTATCCTCTTATCAGTTATACAGGATCCGATGGTTATTGGTCCTCGACGCTCATATCCAATGTCTAATATTTTTTCTCCTCTTCTGCGTGCTCCTCCTGTCTGAATTTAGATTTGACGACCATCGCGAATTTAGGATGGGTGATCCAACAATCATTGTTTCTCCTCCTCCTGAGATTACAATTCTGTTCTTTCCATGCCATTATCACTGCACTTTTGATCTTGCTATCATTGGAAAACAATTATACATGTGATCTAACAATCACTGTTGCTCCTCCTCCCGAGCTTACACTTCTGTTCTTTCTATGCCAGTATCGATGCATTGTTGATATTTCTATCATTATAAAACAAGTATAAACTCATCATGTTGATCTTTCCATCAATGAAAAACAAACATACTCTTCCTTCTGTCTGTAAATATGCCAACAAGATCCTTTCTTGTTTTAGAATTCAAGAATCTGATAATCTCATTTCCCTCTGTAGGCCTTTCTCCCAATTCTCCTCTTATATTATCAATGGCTTGTCTGCTTCTCTGCACTAGTTCATGTTGCTCAAACATGATCTGTATGAGTGGCCAAATCTCTATCTTGGATTTGTATATGTCTATCCAAATTTTCTCCTTGCCTTCTTCCAATGTCTTAGCCAAGAATGTCTCCTTCTGTAGCTTCTGCGGTTATTTCTTGAGCCTTTGAGACTTGTGCATCTCAGTGTTGTAACTTGACTGAAAAGTGGACTTCATTTATTGAAGTTTATTGATCTCATCCTGTAGTATTTTGATTTCCTGTGCTTGCAGAGACATGTCCTCCATGTACTTTGCCAGCTTTTCTGATGCATCCCTGGTTGTTACTGAAGTTGTTGTTGGAGTTTCCCCTGTGGTGGTTGTTGTTGTTGTCATTGTACTGAACCCTATGAGAGGGACTTCATCTAGTGGAATAAATACCATTGACACATTATTCTCTTTTTCTTTGACTAGATTCTCCATCTCGACTTCCATCTCCTTAAGCTGTGCATTCTACTCCATGATTAATTTCAACATTTCCTCCTTGTGGTCTTTAGTCTCGGCCATTTCCTTTGTCTGTGGGTCTTCTATAGTAGGGATTTTCAGCTGTCTCCTGAGGGAGGCTATGCCAACGTTCTTCTTCTTGAGGAGCTCTTCTATTTCTTTGACATTGGATGGATCATATCCAATTTTCAACACCAGTTCTTCTGAGGACTTGATTTTTTTATCCTTAGAAAGGGAGGATATATTTTCTAGCTTGATATGAGACTGGACATTATTTAGGGAAGTCTGCAACTTCGCAACAGTCATGGAGGTATTGTCCAGGGTGGAGAAAATCATTTCTCCAGTTTTTTTGTGCATATCCATTTGATTAGTTGGATGCACCTCTTTGATATCAAACTCAAATGTTGACCTTTTATAATAAGAAATTGCTTTGGGTTGAGGCACCTATGCCTGTAAGTATTCCAAGTGCATCCTCCCTTTATCTGTGTTGAAAGCTGAGAGAAACCTGTGTTGGGTTGTATATGTTTTCTTCCATAATTGAGCAAAGATACTATTAGTCAACATTTCATTTTTCTTCTTGATTAAGTTATACTTCTCAAAAATATTGAGCCTTGCAGACTCCTGTGAGGATTTGGTTATGAATGTTGTATCAGTCGACTTCTTTGATGAGGAAGTGGACATCATTTGTTGTCTTCCTGAGAAAAGTGGTGAATTTTGTCCCTCCATGACTGTGGTGGACTGACTTTATTCTCCTCCAGACTGGTCAAGTGTATGACTAGTTTATGGCCTCTTTCTGTAAACCTGGAAGTCTTCTACTGAGACCTTTGTTACTAAGGGAGATACTTCTTTCCTGGGCCTCTTCTCTACTAGTATCTGTGGAGTTATATTTTTTGAAATGATGGCAGGAGAAAACTGTTGTTCAGTGTCAATCATGGTGTTTTCCTCCCACTTTGTTTGGTTCATGAATTTCTCTATCCTTGGTTTAGGCACATGAGCATAGGGGAAAATTTTGTTCTTTAATATGGTTTATGCAATAATTCCACATGGATCATAGTGCCAAGGAAAGATGGTACTGAACTTCATTTCTATTAACATCTTATTGGCTTCTTCCCCTGTAGCTTTGTCGTTGCAGGTGAAAGAACCAATCCGACCTCCGATCCTGAGTTGCTTTTTTTTCTTGAAAGCCACAAAATGAATGTTGTCTGAATTAATCATCTGATTGATATATTCCAGAGCGAATATCATAATAGGCAAGTATTTGGGCATAATGTAAGGGGCCAATTCACATCTGTAAACTCTAATATCTGTATGATCCTAGTACATGTACCAGTCACCTGTTTTAGGAAGGTCTAACAGGTGTAGGATCCTTTGAATTTCTTCATTTATCCTGGGTTCTTTTCGTCCACTTAGCATGTTGGAGCATATCCCTAACTTACATTAGTTTATAACTATCTTAGACTCCTAGATCTTGGTTAATACATTCATTTACACTTTATTTCACCTAATTTTCCCACATAGAGAAGAAGGGTGCCTCATCCCTAGATTTTAGGGAAAACTGCTAATTTTAGATCAAGACTCAACTCCCGGTTCTTGATTTTCTTGATTTTTCTTGATTTATTCATGATTTATTCCAACTCCCCCATGCAAAAAATCATCTATTATTAGGGAATGCACACCTCCTCTCTGAGTGAGAGATTTATTCCTTAATTAATGATTTTTACCATTACTATTATTAGTAACTACTATTTCGGGTCAGTTAAGTGAGTTGGAACTGCTTCTCTTGTCAGTTAAGTGAGATTAAGTGAGATAATGCGCATCACTTAACTCTTGTGGACATTAATGAGTGTGTGAAATGTATCTTTAGTGGTATATATCAAACTATGTGGTCTCCCTTAGCTTATGACACCTATTTTAGCTATTTCTAGCTTTTTTTGACTAGAATTTCTATGTTGGAAATTCTATATATTCACCTCCTCTCTTCTTTTTTGAGGATGGTTGTTAAGCCCTAATATTGGCTCATTACCCCTTAATTGGGGCATATTATATTAGTAATGTTATTTTATTTATGTCGGCTTTAGTCCATTAGTTGTAATTATGCCTCCTAGTCTCCTATATATACCAAGGAGACATTTTCATTTTGAATCATCTTGTACTTGAACATTTAAGTGGGGTAAAAGGAGGTTGCCCCCTTGAAGATGATTATTATATGAAATTATCTCTTTTTCAAGGCGTTGAGTACTTTTTCTGAATATTTTCTATGCTATATTTATATTTGGTTCTTAACATATGGTATCAGAGCTCAAGGTCTTGGGGTTTCACTGCTACATTTGAGACACCTTGGAATTTTCACTATAACTTTTTTTCTACAATGTTTCAGAAGGAACGGATTGGAAGATATTTATTATATGGATCAAGGTACGTTGGGTTCAAAATTAAGCTCCTGAGGCCTTATACTTTCAGAGATATAACCTATACAAGATAGGGCTTTGGAATCATTCTGAACTGAGTCATTGTGGAATTTTTGCTATAAAAAAATTTCTGTAAAATTTCATACCTTGAGATCTAGAGGCTATTTACAAAAATTAGTAAGGTATCTGTGGTAAAAGGTTCAGCTTCTGGGTCATCATAAATTTGTAGATACACCCTGTGTAAGATAGGGTATCTGACTAGTCCTATTGACTAGTCTCAAGAAGGTGTTCCAGGTAAAAAAATCATAACTTCTTTATAGAGTATCCAAATTGTGTTGGACTGGTTGCATTGGATTTTGGACATTCTGTATTATTTCTGGTGCGAGTTTCATAATTTTATATCAATTATTTTGTGCGGGAACACTATACAAGTGAGATCTCCTAGAAAGGCCAAAAATCGGCAAGTTGTGGGGAAGTTACCATAAATTCCACTTGGCACATCCAATTTTGATCAGAACTATGGCATTGTAGAGAAGAAATATCATAGAAATACATAAAGGAAAGTTTCATACCCAGAAGGGCTGAAAATTGGGAGATACAACAGAAGAAATATTGTCTAATAGAACCACCTCAAAATCAAGGTTCAAAAGTGATACTTGGACAACATGCCACCCAAAAATGGAAATTCTACACCAAATAAGCCTCCATAAAATCCTACTTGGACTCTTGATGAAGGTGAAGAAATGCGTAGGGACATAAATGAACTACAAAATAAGATGGATTCAATGGAAGCTAGGTTGTATACTAAGATGGATTCAATGGAAGATAAGTTGATGGATTCAATGGAAGCTAAGTTGGATACTAAGATATATGGTTTAAAAGGGGAGATCATGGAAGTATTGAAAAATTTCGTAACAGAGAAGACACCTGAAAGTGAAAATGCATCCCATGAAATTCATGATGAGGACACAAGGA
>ML780049.1:1034338-1075276 GCA_009831015.1 Picea engelmannii
CCCCCCCCCATCGTTAAAGGTAGAATGCTCGAGGGGGTTCGATATCTTCTGCAAGCCGTAGATTTGAGTGCCAACTGATGGACCGTTGATATTGTCACACTCTTTAGCACACAGTTCCAAACATAATATATCACCCCAAACTTAGGATATAACTTCTTTGGGTTTTTTCGCTGCTCCCCTTCCTTCATTTTGTCACCATGGGGTCAACAAACAACATATTTAACTCAAATCAAAGAATTTAACCAACTTTAGATCCATTTATCGAAATGAAAGAATAATAACCTATGTCCTACTCTAATCACCTAGGAATATTAACCCAGATTAGACTATTGGGCTAAAGCATTCCTCTAACCTAGGACATTTGATCAAGTTTAAACTGTTTGATCAAATTTATTCACTAACCTATCTATCTTCGCTGAGATTAAACTGTTTAGCCAAGTTTATTGACTAACCTATCTGCATAAATTCGAAGGACTTGACCATGGTTGAACTGTATGAATCAAGCCATTCTTATTGCATGGGGTTTTATCATTTTTATTTTCATACCCTCTTTTTTTTTTCTTTTTTTTCTTTTTCTTTTTTTCTTTTTCTTTTTTTCTTTTCTTTTCTTTTTCTTTATTTTGTAAATCATTTGTAGAATGAAATATTATTTGCAACAAAAATACAACTAGAGGAAAAAATTTCAGTCACCAGTTGATCTTATGAAACATAGGGTTATAACAGTGGCTCCACCTGGGGATGGTGCTCTCCTTGTGAGGTGCCAAGAACCTGATACTTGATGTTTTGAAAAATCTTCTCCAATGCTTCTTCTGCAACTTGATTTGTTTTATTTTGAAAATCTGGTGGCACTGGTTAGTGGCTTAGGGCCTTCTCTTCGGGATTCAACCATTTGATCAAAAACACCCGCACATAACCTGAAAGTAAAAGAAAACAGTTTGTACAATGAGGTGAATGGTTGAAAATATTTATTCTTGTGGAACATAATGTTTGAGCATCCTTCCATTGATGGGTCCTCCTGGAAGATATGCTCCTTCATTGTCTTTGAGTAAGAATGTGTTGTTCTCTCTATAAGTCTATATGATGTAAGGGCCTTTCCACAGATTCTCAAACTTCCCATGTTTTCCCTTGTCTTCATTTCTGGAATCCCATTTCAGTACTAGGTCACCCAATTCAAAATCATCTTCCTTGGTTCTCCTGTCATAAATATTTTTGATGCTTTCTTGGATCACCTGGGTCTGGTTATACACTTCCTCTCTAGACTGTTGTAGTTGGATCATCTGATTTATTCTCCTTTAGGTATCATTAGGCTCTTCCTAAACTTATTGCAACAGTTTCATAACAGGGACTCCTAAAGAGGCGGGGAAAACTGCATCAATGCCATATACCAACTGGTATGGGGACATACCAATTGATCTTTTTGTGGCCAGTCTGTCAGCCCAGAGTGCATGGACCAACTTGTTATTCTGGGACTTCTTATTTTACTACAACATCTTTTTTATGATATTCACCAAAATTTTATTTGAGGACTCTGCTAACCCATTTCCATGAGGGTAATAGGCTATGGAGTGTCCCAAAGTAATATGGTACTTGCTACAAAATTCTATTAGTTTTTTGGATATAAAAGTTGCTGCATTGTCAGTTATGATCTTCCCAGGGCATCCAAAATGGGACAAAATATTAGTTTCCAAGAAATTAATAATGACAGAGTCAGTGGATTGCCTGCAGGGTACAACTTCAATCCACTTTGTAAAGTAGTCTGTAGTTGTGAGGATCCACTTATGCTGGCCTGAAGAGGGTGGATGAATCTCACCAATAAAATACAAACCCCATTGTTGGAATGGAGCTTCTACTAAAATAGGTTTGAGGGGTAGGGGAAAAATTTTCCTTTTGCCTTCAAAGACTTGGCACTTGTGGCAGGAGGTTGCCTTTTTGTGAACATCTACAAACAAGGTGGGCCAGTAAAAACCAACTCTGAGGATCTTGTTAGTAGTAGTCTTCCAACTTAAATGTCTTCCACAATCGCCTTCATGGAAATCCTGCAATGCCTTGTCAGCTTCATCCTTTAATAAAAAGTTAAGTAAAATGCCTCCAACATCTTTCCAATAAAGATTTTAATCTAGAATACAATATTTCAATGCTTTTAATTTTAAGAATTTAGCTTTAGTCTTAGTCATACCAGGAGGATATTGTAAATTATGTAAGAGAAAGATGAGGTCAGGGTACTAGGGAGAATTCAAGAATGCCTCTTTGATATGTGGAGTCACATACTCTTCTTGTTCATCAACTGCATCTAAGAAATTTATGTCTAAAGCATGAAAATTTGATTCATCCATCAGTTTGGATAAACCTTGACCTTTGATTAGTTTAGTTGGTTTAATTTCTATGTCATATTCAAGGATCACTGCAATCCACTTTCCTCTCCTACCATCTGGGTTATCCTGAGTCAGGATATCCTTCACCATTGCATTTGGAACATAAGCAATAGTATGAGAATGGAGAATGTAAACTCTAAAATATTTTATGGATTTTACCACGGAAAAAGCCCATTTATCCATTATATTATAGTTCAGCGCATCATCTCTGAATGAATTGCTGAAGAAATCTATGTGTTGTTCACGCCCTTCACTATTTTTCTGCAATAGTACTGCTGCGATGGTGTGTTCAAATGCAAAAGAGAATAAATATAATTCTTTAGTGTATTCTAGACTGATAAAATGGGGCTTGTGTAAGTTCATGTTTTACTTTCTCAAATGACTGTTTGGATTCGGTGTTCCATCTTATTTTGGTGTATTGTTTTATCATATTTGTGATGTTCCTGAGGAGTTCTGCCAAATTGGGTATGAATCTTCTCAGAAAATTTATTTTACCAATGAATGATTAAAATTTCTGGATATCTTCTATTCTATTGGGGTCTATTTTAATTCCATGTTTATAGATTATATGCCCCAACAATTTTCCTTCTTCTAAACCAAAAAGAGTTTTCTTGGGATTCAATGAAATCCCAAACTTTCTGCACTTCTCAAACACTCGTTTTAGATGCTATAAATGTTCCTCATCTGATTCGGAGTAGACAATAACATCATCCAAATACATGAATATAAACCTACCAATCTCATCCACAAAATTAATATCCATTTCTCTTTGGAAAGTGGCACCAACATTCATCAAACCAAAGGGCATCTTCACATACATGAAAATTCCCCAGGGTGTGGTGAAAGTTGTTTTCTCCTAGTCATCTCGGTGGACAAGGACTTGGTTATAGCCCAAAAAACCATCTAGTAAGGAGATCTTATTGGCCCCAACTAAATTTTGTAAGATGTGATCCATTTTAGGCAGAAGATAGTTGTCTTTGAGGGAAACCTTGTTGAGGTTTCTGAAATCAATGCAAAGCCTGATTTCACCAGACTTCTCTCTGGTAGGAACCAGATTGGAAACCCACTTTGAAAATCTTAAGGGGACTATAATTTTGGCATCATACATCTTTTTGATCTATTTTTCTATCAGTGGTAGTAACTTTGGATTGATTCTCCCAAGTTTCTGCTTGAAAGGCTTATGTTCTTCTTTTATCGGGATTTTATGTTGTATGATACTTGTGTCATAAGATTTTAAATCCTCATAACTCCAAGCAAAGACATCTACATATTCCTTAAACAGTTCAATGTATTTGTGTTTTTTCTTGGGGAGTAAATATTTGGAAAGTTTTATCATCTTGGGTTTTTCGTTTATTCCTATTTTACATTCTTCAACCTCTTTACCACTAGCTTCAATCTTTGTCTTTTTGGCAACATAGTTAAAGTGAAACAATTATTCTAAGGAACTAACCCTCTAGGTAAAATATTATTATTCAATTGAAAAACATCAGAATCTTCATATTTTTCATTTATTTCATCTGAATCTACTTTATTTACACTATCCTTTTCTAAGTCTATCTTATTTACACTATCATCCTCACTCTCTACATCTATATTTGTACATTCAAAATCATTCTTACACTGCATAAAATCTTCAATTTGTTCATCGTTTCCAAATACCTACCAATACTTGATGTTATATGGAACAATTGGTTTACACTTCACCTCTACTATGTATTGGTGATTGGGATGGAAAGGTATTTTTCATGTGGCTGTTGAAGTAGCAAATCCATCTTCTAGTATGTTCTATCCTCTGGGCACTACTTGCAAGTCAACTTCGGTGAAACGTTGTAGAAAATCCAAAACAACATTCCTATAAGCTCTGAGTCTAGGATGTTTAGTTGGATGACAAGTTCATAGTCACCTCTTACCATAGTATTTTTGTCACCAACCTTCTTCAGTAGCTTCAGGTCGAGCATCAAGACTTCATACTCAGCTATGTTGTTGGTGCATTGGAAATTTAGTTTGTAAGAGTGGATTTTTGAATACCTTGATTTATTATTATGAAACCAAACCCTAGCTCTAGCTCCCTCTTTGCTCATAGCTCCATCAAAATCCATACTCCATAAATCTGATGTTGGTTCATCACTTTCTATTGTTACATTTTTATTTTCCTCAGTGATTGTTTGATTCTCCTTCAAGCTAGATGCATCATCTTCTAACTGTGCAATTTGATTATCCAAGTCACCATCATTGTATAATATAAATGAATCCAGATCATAGTGGACAAAGTATAATGGGTAGTTGTGTTGTTTTTCCTGACTACTGACCATATACTTCATCAGAGTCTCTCTGTATAATCTTCTTTGTTGTCCAAATACTGGGATGGTAGCATAAGACATATCTAACTGCAAAGTGCCCTTCAACTTAGCTCCCCAATATCTAGATAACAACATACCATATTTTGGAGGAATGTCTGCAACCACAATATCCATCACCATGCGTTTTGCTGGGATTTGAGCCAGGGTGATGCACAAATCTTGAATTAGCCCTATACATTTGAATTTGCTAGAGTCAAAAGAGTACAAGTCCTTGTAGGGTTTGGTGATATCAAGCCCCAACTTTTCCATCAAATATTTGGGCATCAAATTGTGAGAAGCACCCAAATCAAGCATAATGTTGTGTAGTGTCTCATCGTGGATATTCAGACTGATGTAGAAAGGATGGAAAGAACCAGTGTCAGTTTGTCCATCGACTCCAGGACCGAAAAACAAATCAGGTTGATCATCTACAACATTTACAGTATCTGTACGTACCACTGGCTCAATATTTAATGCTTGTGTACCTATTTTTGGTTCAATGCTTAATTATTTGATCACCTACAATTTGTAAGCATTTTTTATCATTAGTTCTGATAAGGGAATATGCATTTTCAATTTAACCAGTTCACTTTCCAGGCTGAAAGTGTTTGAAGTTCTAGTTTGACTATGCAATTCTGGTTTATCAACCATGGTCCTCTGTGTAGAAGTACTTGAATGACTTGTAGATGCAACCTTTGTTTGAGTTGTTCTTGATGAAGTTTCAGTATTTCGTTTTGCAATAGTTTCAAACTTATTCTTCTCAGGGAATTTCTTGGGGGTAGCATCTGAGGTTTTCTTGGCTTCATAAGTTTTCTTAATCTCAACAACCTTCTTTGTTGGATTGCCATTATTCTTCTTTCTTCTCAAGTTGTCTTATTTGTGGACCTCCATTACAACGTTTTCAAAGGCCTGTTGTTCTTATTCTTTCTCTTCCTCATTTACCTCAGTCTGTGAAAGTTGAAATAGTTCATGTTCTTCATGAGTGAGAAAAATGGACACATTATCATTAACCCCCATGAGGTTTATGTGAATATCATCCAACTCCTCTATTATCTCTTCCCCTTCATCAACATAGTTTTCTTGAAGATGAGGCATAATTTGTTGATCAACCCCTCTTTGTTCCCTTTAGTCTTTGGGGTCTCTCTACCTGATCTGGGGAGGATTCCCTCTGAAGTTTGGATTTCGAATATAAGGAGTAGGCTTATTTTCCCTGGTTGGATTTCTATCGATGATGGTTAGCCTTTCCATCATTCTCTCCATAGTTCTGACTATGGAATCTAGTTTATAATCTTAAGAGGAAGTGGAAGGCTCTTCTTTGATTGTAACCCTCCTTTATGTTCTCTTCCTGGCTCTTCTGGCTAGTAGATTTGCTTCCACACTCACTGCACTTTTCTACATGACTTCCAAGGTGACATAATTCCTTTCCCTTAGTTGGTATAATATATCAGCATCAAACCCATCGGGGAATTTGATTAAATCCAAACCTTGGGGAGGATTAATATCAACTTGAATAGTGTTATAAATATTGTTGAAACGAATGCAGTAATCTTGCACTGTTTCCCCTTGATTCCTTTTTATATTTTCATATTCTGATAAAATCTGGAGAGGGTTTTTCTTTACCTCCCATCTGTCGAGAAAACTTCGTTGAAAAGAAGCAATTTAAACTATGGTAGCAGGGCATAAATATTTGAACCATTTTTTGACTTCTCCTGTTAAAATCTGTGCAAAAAGTCTCATCTGGACGTCTGACTCATCGAATTCCTACAAATCAAAGTAATCATTCATCTTATCAACATGTTGGTGTGCATTAAGAGGTCTAGTACCATCAAACTGAGGAATTCTTGTTTGATAGTCCTGGGGCATGACATATAAGGGAGCGGCCAACACCAAGGGATAATATCTTGCTGCCACAATTGGTGGAGGAGGCTAAACAACAACTTGTGTGATTGGAGGAGAAGTGATAGAAGATGTAGAATATGTAGGGCTAGGAGGGATGGAGTGAGCTACTTGAGGCTTGACAGAAGTTGCAACAATAGTCAAAGTAGAAAGTTTAACTGACTATTGGAAGTGGGCCTTGTACAAAGCCTGATCAATATTGGCTACTAGATATTCTAACTTGTCGAACTCTTGAAGAACCCGTTGATCAAAATCTTCTCTGGGAGAAAGTATTTCAGGGGTCCTAGGTTGTAGGATGTTTTGATCTAGGATTGTTTCACTTACAAATCTGTCAGATTTTGTTCTAAAAAGTCTTTGTTCAAAGGATATGTCAAACTCAATATCCTGGATAACAACAAGCTTCTCTGAAAGAGAAGTGGACCTATGAAGAGGACTGTGACTCCCAAAACCTTCTACATTGTTTCTCTTTCTGAGTAACTTTTCTGGATCGTCTACTGTTGGTGCATTTTCTAGATCAGGGTGAGATCTAGTGTAGTGATCCAGATGGATATCGGTGGCCACCCACCTTTTCCAATTGGCTCAAAACAATTTTCTGACATTTTGGCAATTTACTATTTTTAGCAGTTTTTACTTCCGAGGCCATTTTGAGGGCCTAAATGAAGGTTTTTTGAGATCGAGGTTCTCAATGATAGCCGAAGGCATGATTAATCCCCCAAAATGAATCTTCTCAATGATACCTTTCCAACAAGCGATCATACACCTAAAACGAAGATCGTATGCAAAATTTACGACCTCGGGAAGTTGAGGTGTTAACTTACCCAAACGGGGCCCACATGACTTTTGGCGCTTCAACTCCTAGGGTTAGGTTTTTGGATGTCTAGGAATTTTGGCATTCCTGTTTATTGTAAAAAGGCCTCTAGAGCCTCATTGTAATCATCTTCTTGTGAATGCGAGTAGCCGTCAAATCTCTTCTCAGAGATAAGTTGCCACCATTCTAGCGAGTCTTTCACTCTGTATTTTTACAGTCTCTGTACATTTCTTTCATTAATAGAAATTGTGTATTGCTATATATCTATGTTTATGGTTGCATCTCTGATATATTTATGTTATATTACTGGATATACGCGATATCTTTGTGCATTTCTTTATTAAATCTCCGCTCTCATTTCGTGCAGAAAATAATTCGGATTAGTGGTATTAGAGCAGGCTACTCTTGATTGTTTTTTTCAGTGCATGTCCTCGACGAGGTCCGAGTATAGAAAATTGGGTCTCGAGCTTGTCTCTCTTGAACACAATCGCTCTCGCACACCCAAGAAACCCTCAATGGCGGAAGAAAATAAAATCGATGGAGCAGACAATCCTATCAATTTGTTGCTTGAGCAAGCTCTCATGCGACAGAGGGACGAAATGATGGAGAATTTTTCCCACATCCTTAAACACGTGTCGATAACATCAGGCGCATCTTCATCAAGAGATCACTTTGGAGGCACCTTGCCTTTCAAGGTACAAGTTAATTTTTATATTCCTATATTTGAAGGACAGATAGATGCAGAAGCCCTAGAAAAATGGTTAACTATGCTAGAAGGTTATTTCTTTGTTCACAATTTTTCGAACAAATAAAATATCACCAGAAAAAGAAGGACACCAGAAAATGGTGTGATTTCCACAAAATCCCCTGGCACAACACCGATGAATGTCACTCAAAACAGTCGTTGGTGGCCGAGATCAAAGACAAGGGCCAAACCCTGATTTAGAATCTGATTCTGAAAACACAGGTAAAGGACAGATCATTGACGCAGACCCCACTGCTATTGTCGCGACCGCAACAATTCAACCAGAAGAACCAACAGATCCTGAAGAAGGGGAGCACATTTTTCATTCGCAGATGTGGGTGAAGGGGACCTCACTGCATTTTATTGTTGATAGAAGAAGCCAGAAGAACCTCATCTCAGCAGAGGTTGTCAAACAGTTGGGATTGTCGACAACACCACACCCACAGCCATACAACATTGGGTGGCTTTGCCAAGGACGAGATCTTTGTGTCAAACAACAATGTCAATTGTCATATGGCATCCATCCCTTCAAGGACGAGGTATTATGTGATGTTTCCCCACTGGATGTCTGTGATGTTCTCTTAGGCCAACCATATATGTGGAAGCGCCATGCTATTTATGAGTCTCGACCCCGTAGTGTCATTGTTACTTTGGGGGGCCATCTCTACATAATACCAGAGGTAGTTCCAACTATTGTTTCACCTAAAAAGTGTTGCAAGGTAGTATCTCATACTGCAAAATTCATCTTCTTCACAATCTGTTCAAAAGGGGAACAGAAGGACATTGCAACCACTACAGTCTCGCCCCCTGCACCTTCTATTCAACAGAAGAAGGTCGACAAGGTTGCAAAAAAGCACAAAGATTCCTTCTGCACACCTTCCTCTTATGTAGAATGACTTGTTGAACAACCTCAACTTCAACAGGTTCATGACAGACTTCCACAAACTAAGCAGCGCGACGTCTCCAACAATACAAGCAACTCACCCAGATGCAGATCCAACAAACGCTTTTCCCTCTCCCCCGAGAACTCAACGCAATGGAGACCATTGCTTCCTAAGGAGGGAGGATTGATCCAGATGGATATCGGTGGCCACCCACCTTTTCCAACTAGCTCAAAATAGTTTTCTGACATTTTTGGCAATTTACTATTTTTAGCAGTTTTTACTTCCAGGGCCATTTTGAGGGCCTAAATGAAGGTTTTTTTAGATCTAGGCTCTCAATGATATTCAAAGGAATAATTGATCCCCCAAAATTAATCTCCTCAACGATACCTTTCCAACGAGCTATCATATGTCTAAAATGGATATCATATGCAAAAGTTACGACCCCAGGAAGTTGAGGTACTAACTTACCCAAACGGGGCCCACATGACTTTTGGCGCTTCATCTCCTAGGGTTAGGTTTTTGGATGTATAGGAATTTTGGCATTCCTGTTTATTGTAAAAATTCCTCTAGAGCCTCATTGTAATCATCTTCTTGCGAATGCGAGTAGCCGTCACATCTCTTCTCAGAGATAAGCTGCCACCATTCTAGCAAGTCTTTCACTCTGTATTTTTACAATCTCTATACATTTCTTTCATTAATAGAAATCGTGTATTACTGTATCTCTGTGTTTATGGTTGCATCTATGATATTTTTCTATTATATTACTGGATATACGCGATATCTCTGTGCATTTCTTTATTATATCTCCACTCTCATTTCGTGCCGAAAATAATCCGGATCATGTAGACTCTTTTAAGAGCCATAATTTTAAATTTTAATACATCTAAACTAATATATACAAACTTCAACAACCTCTGAACATTATCTCTTTGTAAGTTAGATTTTATGATTTGTTTAGAAATAAAGTTTTCTTTATCTAGGGAAAATAAATCATAGGATGGAAACTTTGTTATGTTCCCCAGTGGAGTCGCCACTATTTTAGCACTCTGTAAATTCCTAGAGGTTTTCAGAAGGTAGAAGAAATTTAGTTGAGGTAACTTACCCAACCACTTCGAAACTGGGATCTAGCCCTACCAGTTTCAGAGAGGGGTCTCTTTGTAAGATTTAGATATGTTTGGGTTTTAGATATTAGGCTAGTTAAATTAATATAAGTGTGTTGTTTTGTTTTATAAAGATGGCTGAAATATTGCTTACATTTCCATTGGGCTATGGGGTCTGTGTTAAGTGTTGAGATGAGAAAACAAATTTTATTAGGTTTCTTCATAGGGCAGGATAATGAAAATGTTGGATCCTTTAAAATTAAAGCGATGAAAGGCAAAAATAGGTGAGATAGTAAATCACAATAAAGAATATTTTAAGAATTTCTTTATCACAATATCAGAAGAAAAACATTCAGATCTTTAAAATCCAGAAACAGAGTATTTGAGATAAATTCTGCACTTAAAATTCTTTTAAATGATCAGAGAAAGGAAAAATAATGATAACGAGGTGAGATAAACATTTAACAAAGAGAAGTAAACATCACCAACATCAACACGCATGAATCCTGTGAATCGTCATTTTTATTACTGGTAGATCTCTTCAAAAAATATTACATATTACAACTTGCTTGGGTGTAAAGATCAACCCTCAATACTTCGAACTCTGAAGTATTTATAGAAAAATTCCATTTGATCCTATCATTAATAATCAAGATATGGTGGAGAGAAAATCTAACTAACTAGATTACATTTTACAAAACAATAGGAATGTTGAATGATGCTCTTGAATCCTTGGTGTTGATTATGAGGAAGGTGGTTGGTGATTCATCTTTGAATTGACTATGATAGTTGCACATTCTCACTTAGATTTTAGTTGTCATCTCTTACTCGATCAAAGCACATATGTCATCCCATATCTTTTGACTAGGGATGGTGACTTTGAGTAACCTTCGATAAAATTCATCCATCTCTGTGTACTTGGCGAAGGTGGGCTTGGTGATGAAGATGTACTTGATCTCGTGTTGGATGTTGAGGTCCAACTGTAGAGTCTCCAAGAATTCTTTGCCAGTAACGTTTCCTTGTATCCCCGCAAAATTAGAGCCATAATTTGCCACTGTGATGATATTTTGTTTGTAGTCGGAGAGAGTAATCAACTTATCATTGATCACGAATAAACCTGGGAGCCCCTTCTTATGTAGTGAATCTATTTTGCTGAAAAACCTTTGTACTCCAATGTTCATTGCTTGGGCTCTTTCCTCAAGTTGTAGCATTAATCATATCTTGGTTATAACCTTCTTGACCTCAAGGATAGTTTCTATCCTATCCTCAATTTCCAAGGCCTCTAGCTCCTATATTGTTTTAGAATTCAAGAATCTGATAATATCATTTTCCTCTGTAGGCCTTTCTCCCAAGTCTCCTCTTATGTTATCAATGGCTTGTCTACTTCTATGGACCATTTCATGCTGCTCAAACATGATCTATATGAGTGGCCAAATCTCTGTCATGGATTTGTAGATGTCTATCCAAATATTCTCCTTGCCTTCTGACAATGTCTTAGCCATGACTATCTCCTTTTTTAGCTTCTGTAGTTATTTATTGAGCCTCTGGGACTTATGCATATCAGTGATGTAAATTGAATGAAAAGTGGACTTTAGTTACTAAAGGTTATTGATTTAATCCTGTAGTCTTTTGATTTCCTGTCCTTTCAGATACATGTCCTCCATGGAATTTTCCATCTTTTTTGATGCATCCCTGGTTGTTACTAAAGTTGCTGCTAGAATTTCCCCTGTGGTTGTTGTTGTAATGACCCCTATGAGAGGAACTTCATCCAATGGAATGACTTCCATTGGCACATTCTACTCTTTTTCTTTGAATATCTTCTCCATCTTGGCTTCCATCTCCTTAAGCTGTGCATTCTGCTCCATGATTAATTTCAACATTTTCTCCTTGTGGTCTTCACTATCGGCCATTTCCTTCGCATGTGGTTCTTTTGTAGCAAGGATTTTCATATTTTTCCTCAGGCAGGTTATGCCAGCGTTCTTCTTCTTGAGGATCTCTTTTGATACTTTGACATTGGATGGATCATATCCAATTTTCAACACCATTTATTCTAAGGACTTGATTTTGTTATCCTTAGAAAGGGAGGATATCTTTTCCATCTTGAGTTGAGACTAAAAATTATTTAGGGAAGTCTACAACTTTGTAGCCAGGTTGGAGAAAATCATTTCTCCAGTATGTATGTGCATATCCATCTGATCAGCTGGATGCACCTCTTTGATATCAAACTCAAATGTTGACCTTTTATAATCAAGAATTGCCATGGGTTGAGGCACCTATGTTTGTAAGTATTCCATGTGCATACTCCCTTTCTCTGTGTTGAAAGACGAGAGAAAACTATGCTGAGTTGTAGATGTTTTCTTCCATAATTGAGCATCAGTACTATTAGTCAACATTTCATTTTTCTTCTTGATTAAGTTATACTTCTCAAAAATATTGAGCCCTGCAGCCTCCTATGAGGATTTGGTTATCAATGTTGTATCAGTCAGCTTCTTTGATGAGGAAGTGGGCATCATTTGTTGGCTTCTTGAGAAAAGTGGTGGATTTTGTCCCTCCATCACTATGGTGGAATGACTTTCTTCTCCTCCAGACTGATGGGGAGTATGGCCAATTTTGGGCCTCTTTCTATAAACTTGGAAGTTTTCTGCTGAGACCTCTGTAACTGAGGGAGATAATTTTTTCTTGGGCCTCTTCTCTATTGGTACCTATGGATTTACAGTTTGTGAAATGTTGGCAGGAGAAAACTGTTGTTCAGTGTCAATCAGGGTGTTTTCCTCCCACTCCATTTGGTTCATGAATTTCTTTATATCTAGTTTAGGCACATGAGCATAGGGGGAAATTATGTTCTTTAATCTAGTTTCTGTAATAATTCCACATCGATCATAGTGCCAATAAAAAATGGTAATAAACTTCATTTCTATTAACATATTGTTGGCTTCTTCCCCTGCAGATGAAAGAACCATTGCAGATGAAAGAACCAATATGACCTCTGATCTTGAGTTGTTATTTTTTCTTGAAAGCCACAAAATGAATTTCGTCTGAATTAATCATCTGCTTGATATATTCCAGAGCGAATATCCTAATAGGAAATTATTTGGGCATCTTTTAAGGGGCCAATTCACATATGTAAACTCTAATATCTATGTGATCCTGGTACAAGTACTAGTCATCTTCTTTAGCAAGGTATGAAAGGTGTAGGATGCTTTGAATTTCTTCATTTATCCTTGGTTATTTTCATCCACTTAGCATTCTTATCACTGGGTGGTAAAACTGATCGATGAACTTCTTAAAACTAAACTCAAATGAGTTCTTTCTTAGTAATGATGTCCAGGATGTGACAGGTTGTGGATTACTGGTACATCTCAGTGATAATTTCAATGGAAAAAGGGGAAAGGGAGTCAGCTTTGGGTATCTGCATTATCTAGTTTATTGTTTCTGGGGTAATGGTGAAAAGAGTCTCACCAGATGAGGAGACAGTGTCTCTTTGGCCAGGGAGATAACGTGCCTGGAATTTTAGATAGAACTAGGGGAAATGGTATGTTTGAGGGAAAAGGTACAGGGGGATATTGGACTTCCAATGTAATATACTAGATATAAAGAGTATGCATAACAAAAATAAAATGATAGAAATGGAAGAATAACAACAATATAACTAGAACAATCACCACAATAACAATGAAATGATATAAGAATAACAACAAAAATAGCACTTTGATTTTGAGAGCAATGTTCACGAGCCTCTTTGAGGGGGCAACCTCCATTTGAGCAGAGCCCTATTACAATAATATCCAAGCTAGGGTTCTCATAGACTCAACTCCTATTTATACTAAATATGTCTATCAAAAGAAGTATCTAGAGGAAGATCCTTCTAGAAGCAGAAGCTTATATTAGGTATTCTTACATTCAACTTATTCTATTTTATTGCAAGGCCTTATTAATGTTGACCTTTATTACATTCAAATATATTTTTCTACCTATGTGCGGGTTAGGACCCTAACATGTCCTCCCCCTTAAAAACAACCTTGTCCTCAAGGCTTGAGATATGGAAATCGTTGTAGAACGGTAACTGGTTCCCAAGTGGCATATGCTAGAGTTGTATCTTTCCACTGGACGCAGATGGTTCTCTAACGCAGGCAATGCTCATGTTGGTCCAAAACTGCTTGTGGTTGTAGCCAAATGGATCCTTCTTCATCTAACTCGGGAAGGTTGGTTTGAATTTGGCACTTAGTTCCAATCACCTTTTTTAAGCATGAAACATGAAAAATAGGATGTAGCTTAGAATGATTGGGCAAAGCTAATTGATAGGCCACCTGTCCCACATGTTTGAGAATGGTATAAGGACCATAAAATTTGGGCGCTAGCTTCTGACAATGCTCGGCCTTGAGGGAATTTTACTTGTAAGGTTGCAGTCGAAGAAACACCTGATCCCCTTTTACAAATTGACGTTCAGAGCGACCTTGATTTGCTTGTTGCTTCATGCAATTCTGTGCCATGACCAAATTATCTTTGAGGGTGCAAAGAATATCCTCTCAAATTGTAAGTGTTTGGTCAACCACTTGGACCTTCAAGACACCAGGTAAGTATGAGAGAACTAAAGGTGGATTTTGTCCATATACCACTTCAAAAGGATTCATGCATGTAGTCGTATGGTATGAAGTGTTGTACCACCATTCATCTAGGGGTAACCATTGAGCCCACTAATTTTTCTTTTCTGAGGAAAAATGCCTCAAATATGTTTCCAAACACTTGTTGACAACTTCCATTTGACCATTAGTCTAGGGATGATAAGTTGTGCTGAGATGAAATTGGGTGCCTTGTAGCTTGAACAGTTTTTGCAAAAATTGCTGGTGAAATTTGGGTCGCAATCATAAACAATAGAATGTGACATGCCATGAAGCTTGAAGACTTGATCCATGAAAAGTTCAGCCACCGTGGATGCTGTAAATGGGTGTTGAAGAGCACAGAAATGATCATACTTGGAAAGGCGATCAACAACCACCATGATGACTGATTTATTTCCCAATTTGGGTAAGCCTGTAATAAAATCCATAGAGATATCCCTCCAAATCGTAGGTGGAATCATAAGTAGTTGTAGTGTGCTTGGAGATTTGAATGTTTCTCCCTTGTTGCATTGACACACATCACATTCAACGACAAAATTATGAATGTCTTGTTTCATACCATCCCAGAAAAAAGAACGTTTGACCCTATCATAGGTTTTGGTAAACCCGGAGTGCCCAACTATGGGCATAGCATGAAGCTCAGAAAGTACCATGGATTTAATTTTTGATTGTTTACTTAAATACAAATGGCCTTTGTATCGAAGCTCATCATGGAGCCAAGAGTACCCTGGGGAAGCTGGAGCATTGGACTGCAATTGTTGGATCAAATGCGAACTTTTGGGATCGTGGAGCCATTCCTGGCGAATGACTTGGAGCCAATATGGTACAATGAAGGAAAGAGAAAAAATGGATCCGTCATCTTCATATTTTCAGGAAAGTGCATCCGCAACCATGTTGTCTTTGCCTTTCTTGTAAATGATCTCATAATCATATCCAAAGATCTTAGTCACCCATTTTTGTTGCTCCGGGGAGGAAATGCGTTGTTCCGAAAAATACTTGAGGCTTTGATGGTTTGTCTTAATTTGGAATCGTTTCCCCAATAGATAAGGGTTCCATAGATCAACGACATGCATAATATCCAACATTTCCTTTTAATATATCGATTTGCCCAGATTTATTTCAGACAGTTGCTTGCTAGTAAAGGCCAAAGGTCGACCCTCTTGAATAAGGACAATACCAATTCCTTTCCATGAAGCATCACATTCCAAGACAAAGGTATTTGTGAAATCAGGAAGGGCCAGGACTAGAGTGGTGCACATGGCCATCTTCAAGGGTTTAAGAGCTTGAGCAGCTACTAGAGTCCAAGCGAAAGAGTTCTTTTTTAGGAGTGCAATGAGAGGTGTTGCAATCTTTCCATAATTCTTAACAAAATTGCGATAATAACTTGTTAAGCCTAGAAATCCACACAAGCTTTTGAGAGTCTTTGGGTTAGGTCAGTCTTGCATTTCTTCAATATTTTTAGGATCCACTCTGATATTGTCCTTGCCAACCAGATGACCCAAGTACTTGACTTTTGAGGCACCAAAAGAACATTTAGATTGTTTCAGGAAAAGTTGGTTCTGAGAGAGTAGATGGAGAACTCGATCCACATAAGAAAGATGGTATGTCCAGGTTTTTGTATAGATGAGGATATCATCAAATAAAACTAAGACAAAATGACAGATAAAAGGATGAAAGACATGATTCATGAGGCTTTGGAAGGTGGAGGGGGAATTACACAAGCCAAAGGGCATGACCAAAAAATCATAGTGGCCCTCATGAGTTCTAAAGGCAGTCTTAGGAATGTCTACCTCTTTTATACATATATGGTGGTAGCTAGAATGAAGAGCAAGTTTAGTAAAGAACTAGGTGCCACTCAATTCATCCAAGAGGTCATCAATGACACGAATGGGAAATTTGTCTTTAATGGTAAGTTTGTTGAGGGCACAGAAGTCAAGGCACATTCGCCAAGAACCTTATTTCTTCAGGACCATGACCACAGGAGAAGATTAGGGGCTTGTACTAGGGAGGATAACACTTGTGTTAAGGAGTTCCTGGACCATTTTCTCAATTTCATTTTTTTTGGGAAAAGGTGTGACAATACAGACGAATATTGGGAGGAAGGGTTCCTGATACAAGGGGAATGGAATGATCATGAACACCATGGAAAGGAGGGAGTCCCTAGGGAGTGGAAAAGACCACTTGATGTTTAGAAAGGATGCATTGGAGGTCTTGCAGAACTGAGGGTGTCTATGTTGCTTGTATGGCATGGAGTTTGGAAATAACACCGGAATGACCTTTTTTGAAAGATTTTCCATGCAATGGGAACTAATGATCTCAGGTGAACCGACTGTGATGCCTTGGAATTATATTATTGGCCCTCCTATTCAAATTGCATGGTTAATTTCTTAAAATCCATGAGAATGGGACCCAAAGTCCTTAGCCATTTTGCACCCAACGCAATGTCACAACCACCCATGTCGATAGAAAACATATGAGATTTCAGGTGGTAGTCACCAATTTGGAGACACACATTTTCACAAATCCCTCCACATTTCATGGAGCCACCATTGGCAATCATGATTTGGAAATTATTGATTGCATGGATGTAGCAATGAGTTTCTTGGGCAATGCGGTGATGAATAAAATTATGGGTGCTTCCACTATCAACCAAAATGATGACCTTTCTATGCTTGATGTAGCTGATTAGCTTGAGATTTTGGGGAGAAGAGAAGGCAGTGAGATAATTTAGGGAAATGACTGGTTCTACTTCGAGAGGGTCTGAGGGAGGGGTTATGTCAGTGGTTTCAAGTGACTCATATACAAGGGGAGTTTCAACATCCTCTTCCAAAATATCCTCTGAGATGGCCATAAAAAGATTGTGTTCCTTACACTTGTGGCCTGGGAAATATTTGTCATCACAATTATAACAAAGGCCTTTGAGTTAGCGTTCATCCATTTCAGCCTTGGTCAATTTTTGGATATTTAGTGGAGCGGAGGGAGTTGTGGGATTTATTGGTTTAGTGTGATGGATAAAGGAGGGTTTCGGTTTTAAGAAGATACGACCTGTTGTGCTTATTTATCTCTTTTAGTATCCTCCACCCAAATCTGAGGCTGAGCCATGAGGACATGGGCCCGAATCTCATCCTTGAGGCCACTGATAAAACACTCTCGGAAAAAGGCATCAGACATACCCTTTGTCCAAAAATCCAGGCGCTCAAAAGAAGCTATAAAGTCTTCTATTGTGCCTGATTGTTTCAACTTTCTTAAACAACTTAAATGGTTGGTGTCAGTGTCAAAGCATTCATAAATATCTACCACAAAGTGTGTCCAAGCAATATACCCTTGACGCGAAGTTTTTCTCCATTGCCACCATTGCCAATGTTCTTGATCTAGATGCAGAACACCATACTAGAGTTTGGCCAAGTCATTTGTAATGTCGTATAAAGAGAAATAATGTTCCATTTGGGTTACCCAACCAGTGGGATCCGAGCCATCAAATTTGGTCACATCCACCCGTGGAAGGCGTAGGTCACGTTGAAAGTGATGGTGTTGAAAGTTATGGGAATGCGAGGAATTTTCAGCTTCAGTATGTGGAGGTGGTTTAGATAAAGGGTTATCTGTAGGAATATACATCTTGGTGTAGAGCATCGAAACAATAGATTCAAGCTGGGTAGTCAGGTCTTGTTTGATTTCCTCCATTGAGGACTGCATGGTTGTATTGATGGAGACAACATTGGCACTGAGTTGTTTCACTTCTTGTTGGGTCTCGGTGAAATTAGATTGCAAGGTATTGAAGTGAGATTCCAAGTCTTGGCTACACGTATGGGCCATGATGACGAGGGAACCAAAATGGGGTGGGTGGAGTAAAAAATTTTGCTGAAAAATGATATGTTTCAATGTGATAAGGGCTAAGAGATGAATCCAATGGAATAGGTCTGAAATAATGGTGCACTTTTTTTATTTTTTTTAACACCTGTGGAGTTATACTCTGGTCTGAAGAATACTGCAGTGATGAAATTCCCAAATGCTTAACCAGGAATAAATGTGTAGTGATTTGGCAACCCAAACACCATTGCGCGGTAATAGATCTTGTTTGTTTTAATTTGTTTATGTTTCTGTCCCCAAGGGTTAGTTATTCAAGGTTTCTATAGACAAAGGTTTGCCCTGTGCTATAACTCTATGATATATGTGTGGGGTCCAACAGTAGTACTCGCTCCAATATCTCAGGGCACTAACTAAGGAGGCTATATCATGCCCTTAGGCGTACTACCTGACTACCCAGGTAATAGAGAGTATCTTCTCGAGTGTTGTTCTTGGTGGCACTATAGCAGTCAGGTGGCCGATCATTTTATTTAAAGAGGGCTTTAGGTAATCTAGGTCAATCCATACACAGGTGGTGTCTTATGCACTACCACTTGAAGGGGTAATAAGAGGGGTTACAAGGGTGGCCAACATATGTGCGCTTAAGTATCACTTGTATTTCCTGCGTGTATGAATCCTTCAACCGTGGGTTTATGCATGTAATGACAGATCTTTGTGGCTTAAAGATGTTGGAATACGTCTCTACCTTGGAAAAAAAAATTAACCCACAATTTCTACCAAGGAAAGTGCTCTAATACCACTTGTAATATACCAGATATAAAGAGTATGCAAAACAAAAATAAAATGCTAGAAATGGTAGAATAACAACAATATAACCAGAACAATCACCACAATAACACTGAAATGATATAAGAATAACAACATAAATAACACTTTGATTCTGAGAGCAATGTTCACGGGACTCTTCGAGGGGGAAACCTCGAGTCCAAAAAATATCTATTACAATAATATCCAAGCTAGGTTTCCCATACCCTCAACTCCTATTTATACTAAATATGTCTATCAAAAGAAGCATCTAGAGGAAGATCCTTCTAGAAGTGGAAGCTTCTATTAGGTCTTCTTACATTCAACTTATTCTATTTTGTTGTAAGGTCTTATTAATGTTGACCTTTATTACATCCAAATATATTGTTCTACCTGTGTGCGGGTTAGGACCCTAACACCCAGAGTCCAATCTCGTCGCTCTGGTCCAGAAAAGTATCTTTGAGACAGAATTGCAGTTCGAAGAAGTCGAATTCGCACTTCGGCTCTGCAATCAAGTAATCTTTATCATCTAGAGGTATTTGATCCAGTTTCACGGGAGGTGGGAGGAATGGATTCTCTTCAATCTCTGAAGATTTGGATTTGGGTGCCATTGATCTGATTGATATCTACAGATCTAAAAAGAAAGGGATTAAGGTTGGTTGTCATTGATTTCAACCCTTGAAGAAATCCCCTCAGAATAAAGGATTGGGTAATGTACCCTAGATTTTTTTATGTAAATATGACTCATTATTGTCTTTTCATGGTTGATAAGAAGTAAAGATGGATGAACTCCAAAGTGGTCCCCTTATGGTGAAATCCCTCACGGGAAGACGCTTTGCGGAGTAAGAGAACCAATGCTTAATTGTGGAATAATGAGATGAAGGACAATGATTTTTTTAGGTAAAATATCCTCTATGGATAGTTCTTATCATTTAATTTCTCGTGGTATGTGGAACGTCACATAAATCCTCACGGTTAGAGAGCTATGGCCATGAGAAGTTGGAGACCCCAGGTTTGGGTAATGGACCCAAGTTTGTTTGATGGATAAATATATGAGTTATGATATATATTCATATAATATTATTATATATGGATATTACATTTCATTCCATTTTTTGTGGTATGTGGAACATCACATAACTCTTTACGGTTTGAGAGTTATGGCCTTACGAAGTTGGAGGACCCTCATATCTCATCTAGAAGCCCCAAAAGGTCAAAGTAGTCAAAGTGGTTTAAGAGATTTTAAAAGGTAAATAATAAAGTGAAGTAATGAGTGTATTATAATTCAAAGTGAATACAAAATAAAGTATTCCAATAATAAATGTTATGGACAAATTAGAAGTGGGTTAACCCTAAAATAAGGAAAGTGGGGCCAAGTGGCCTAGAAGATGTTTTTAAGGAAGCTACTTGGAGAGTATAAATAAGAGGCAAGGCTCTCTAATTTTAATCACACTTGAGCATATTGAATATATATAGGTTTCTTATGTAACCAAGGATATATAAGCTGAAATTTTGAGGGAAGGTGAAGAAAATAAGTCTGAAATGCAAGGAAGGATAAATTCTTTTGATGGTGCTTTATAAGGTATGTTATTTACAGGTCATCTCACCATTTTCGCTATAAATTATTTTTTATAATGATTCAGACCGTGAAATTGATATTCCATTGAGAAACAATATCCAAGTATATATGGTAAAAAATCCCACTTGTGGGTCATTTTAGTTTTGGAGTTACACTTCGTGGAAAATAGGGTTTGTGGTTAGTCTTGAAACTAGTCAAAAATAAGTGTTTCAGGTAAAAACGTCATAACTTCTTCATAACAGATCCAAATTCAGTGAAACAAAATGTGTTGGTTAGAGTATAGTCCTTAGTAATTTGTGTCACAGTTTCAGATCAATTAATCAAATATTCTGTGTGGGGAATTCTCTACAAGGTCGCTCTCTAGAATAAGCCAGAATTCAGCAAGGTATGTCATTTTTGCTATAAATCCTTTTTTGAGAGGTTCCAAGAAGTGAAACCTAGAGGAATTGCATAAAACAAACTGAAAAACATTGTGTATCAGTTTCATATATTTATACATTACAGGTACAAAGTTATGATTACTTCAAGTTAGGGTTGTTGACTAATCCAAAACTAGGCATGTGAGACTAAAGAAAAGTTTGATGAAAATGATAGTGTCTTGTTGTTGAAGTTAAGGAAGGTTTACAGGAATGTGATCATATGCACCAAGTCTATTACAGAGCTACAAATCATATATGGATGATGAAATTGATGAGGGCTTTTGGTTGAGGTACATGTTGAGTACATGGTTGAGACAAGTAGTTGATGAGTTGGCGCATACATGAGGTGTATAGTTGATGATGTTGGTACATATTGATGATTAATAGTTGATGAGTAGTTGACACATGATTGGTACATACTTGCTACATGGTTGGATGCATGTTTTTATGATACAGGTTGATTACAAGTTATTTGGTATAGGTTGGTTCATGGTTGGATGCACTTGTTTATGATATAGGTTGATTACAAGTTATTTGGTATAGGTTGGTTCATGGTTGATGCACTTGTTTATGGTAAAGGTTGATTACAGGTTGAGGTACAGGTTGATGCATGGTTGATGCATGTTTCAAATTTATTGGTACAGGTTTACAGCGGTATATCTCACAGTGATAGGTTAATAGTGGTTCCATCATTCTACTTCTACTTCAGGGTGGCAGGATGGGGCAAGGACAGGTGGTTGCAGCCACCTTTCGATTGTAGACACAGAACATAGGGGGTTGTAGCCTCCTTCTGGTTGTAGCCAGAGAATTGGGGAGTTGGAGCTTCCCTCGGGTTGTAGCTTGAGAAACTAGGGGGTTGGAGCCTCCTTCCAGTTGCAGCTGGAAAACAAAGGAAGTTGGTGCTTCCAATGAATGTAACTCTTCAAGACATATAAGAAAAAACATTCTCTGGTTTTCTCCCGATTTGGGTTTCCACATAAAACACTGGTGTACTGTGTATGTGTATGTTTGTTCATTTTTTCATTGCTTATTTAATCTGCAGTTATTGGATGATAATGCTTCATTGATATAACACTTGGATTATATGGTTAAAAATGATTAAATTTCTCTATTACTAATTCACCCCCCCCTCTCAGTAATCCAACAATTGGTATCAGAGTAGGTTCCTTCAGAAATCAGTTTAACCACTGAAAGGTAGATCATGGAGAGTACCGACTCATATAAAAATGGAATACCACAATTTGATGGATAGAAGTATGCTTTTTGGAGCATAAGGATGAGGACATATATACAGGCATAGGGATTTCAAGTTTGGCAATCAATTGTAGATGGATACACAGCACCAACAGTTCCACCAACAAATGACAAAGTAGTAAAACTCGGTGAGAATAATTCCAAAGACACAAATGCACTTTTGAATGGTCTCAGTGATACGGTATTCACCAAAGTTGCACACTGTAAATCCACTAAAGAGATTTGGGACAAGATTCAAAATATTTATGAAGGAGATGAAAAAGTCAAAGGAGCAAAGCTTCAGACTTATAGAGGTCAAATTGAACAACTAAAAATGAAGGAAGATGAAGATATCGTAACCTGCTTCCTACGAGTCGATGAAATAGTGAATGCAATCATAGGACTGGGAGAAGAAATTGAAGAATATGTAATTGTTCAAAATATAATAATATCTCTTCCTATGAGATTCAACCCTAAGATATCAACACTAGAAGAAAGATCGGATATGGACTCAATAAAAATGGACGAACTGCATGGAATCTTCACAACATATGAAATGAGAACTGAGCAGGAAAATCTAGATGTAAAAGAAAAAGGCTTCACGGAATCCAAAAGATCAAAGAAAAAGAAAAAGGAACAATAAGAATATAGCAGCAGCAGTGACACCTCAGAAGATAATGAAGAAATGGCCAACTTCATCAAAAGAATGAACAAGGGAACCAACGGTAGGTATAGAGGTAAGCTCCCTTTAATTTGTTTTAATTTTGATGGTATTGGTCAATTTGTCTAAAAAATGTCCTCATAAGAAAAAGAGAAATGATGAAGGTTACTCAAAATGAAAACACACATATAAAGTCAAAAGAACTACAAAGAAAGTTTTCAAGAAAATATTATACACGAAAGAAGACATGTCATCATCAGATGAAGATGAAGTCAGTGAAAATGAGACAGGAAGATTTCTATTCATGGCAATAAAAGACTCTAACAAAGAAGAATATGAAGAAGCAGAAGAATAATGTGAAGAATTCGAAGAAGAAATTGAAGAGGCAGAAGTTGACTATTGAGAATAATTAATGTGTACCATAGAAGTTATCATAAGAGAAAAGAAGAAAAACAAGAAACTACAAGCAAAACTAGACAAGAAAAAGGACACTCGAGAACTAGAACAAATGATCACAAAATTGAAGGTTCAAATAGAAGAAGATAAAGGAATTGAAGAAGAACTCAAAGAAGAACTAGAAGAAAATGACAAGATCATTGGAAACTTGGAAGCAGAGGTTTTCACACTAAGAAAGGATATTCAAAATAAAAATATGCAGAATAGCTCAAAAGTTCTAGATGACATTATCAATAGTCAAAAATCTCATCTTGACAAGTCTAGACTTGGATGCAATCAAACAGAAAAGGGATCAAGCTCCAAAACAACAGAGAAAAAAATAAATCCAAAGAGCTATGCAGAAACAATCAAAGAGGATAGGAAGATATACAAGGAAGATTACAGGGACACTCCTCCACCAAGAAGATTCAGATTTCAGAATCAACAACAGATAGATAGGCCTCAAGAAGAAGAAGGATTCATAAGAGCACCTCCTTTCAGAAGATATTCAACTCCCAGGTATCAAACTATATTTTTTGTTTTATGTTATGCATGTAATAAATTTGGACATAAAGTTGTGAATTGCAGAGCTAACAATAGGAACAGTAACAACTTTGAGAGTTATACACAAAGGGATTATTCAAGGAGACCTAGTGACACACAAACAAGAAGTTACAATAGGTTTGAATCTTTGAGCACTGAAGTGGAATGTTACAAATGCAACAATTTTGGACACATGACCAAAGATTGCAGAATGACAGTCCCTCCTAAAGAACCTCAACAGAATAACAACAGTCACAGACAAGAACCTCAGAAAATGACATGGATAAGAAAGCAAGATCAGTATAATAATGAAGAATGCACAGTTGATCTACAATCTAAGTAGAATAAACACCGTTGGTATGTTGACAGTGGATGTTCAAAACACATGACAGGTGATAAAGACAAATTTATTACATTACGAAAAGAAAAAAATGGATCAGTCTCCTTCGAAAATGATAATTAATCCAAAATCATTGGAGAAGGCACAATCCGAATTGGGAACAAGAATGAAAAGGCATAAAATATTCTACTAGTAGAAGATATGAAACATAATCTTCTAAGTGAGTCAAATGTGTGACCAAGGTCATAAACTTACTTTCGATTCATAAAAGTGTGAGATAAAAAAAGAAGGTTTAGGGAGATTGGTCGGTACAGCTGCAAGAACTTCAAACAACATATATGTGTTAAGTGAAATTGGAAATGAAAAGTGTTTTCCAGGAAAGGAAGATGAAAGTTGGCTATGGCATAGAAGAATGGGTCACATCCATTTTGATAACCTTGTCAAAATCAACAAAAGAGAAGCAGTCAGATAAATGCCCCAGATCACGAAACCAACCAACACTTTATGCAAGCATTGTCAACAAGGAAAACAGACAAAGACCAGGTTAAAATCAAAGGAATATTCAACAACAAGACCACTGGAAATTATGCACACTGATCTAGTTGGACCAACTACAACAAAGGGATTAAAAGGTGAAAAATACTTTATGTTATTAGTTGATGATTATACAAGAAAGACTGCAGTTTTCTTTCTCAAGAACAAGTCAGAAGCTTTTGAAAACTTCAAGATCTACAAGGAAATGGTTGAAAATGAGATGGATTCAAGAATCAAATGTTTGAGATCTGATAATGGAGGAGAGTTCACTTCAAAGGAATTTATGGACTATTGTAGCAGTCATGGGATAAAAAGACAATTCTTTGTTGCTAGGACACCTCAACATAATGGATTTGTTGAAAGAAAGAACAAGACAGTACAAGAAATGGCTCGAACAATGCTAATGGATTCCAAATTGACAGATATATTTTGGACACAGGAAATGCATACAAAAGTTCACATTCAAAACAGAGTAATTCTCAGAAACAACACTGATAAAACTCCCTACGAGCTATTTGAAGGAAGACCAGCAAATGTGAAGCACTTCAGAGTTTTTGGAAGCAAATGATACATCAAAAGAGAAGATGGCAGATGGGAAAGTTTGACTCTCATGTGGACAAAGGAATACTTGTTGGTTACTCAAGTACAAGGAAAGCATACAAGTGTTACAATCTAAGATTGAAAAAAGTTGTGGAAATCATCAACATAACAATTGATGAAATAGGCAGACCGGAATCAAAGGAAGAAGAAAAAAAATCAATGAAACAACTTTTCGAAGAAGAAGATGAAAAAGAAGTAGAAGAGGAATATGAAGATGAAGAGAATCTGATAGAAGCAAAAGAGAAAGTTCAAAAAGTATCTCCAAAGACACCTAGCAAACAAGTACAGAAGAATCATCCTTTAGATCAGATTATTGGAAACAAAGATGAAGGAGTTGAGACTAGAAGAAAAATATGTTCACCAGAACAAACACACCTAGCACTCTTATCTACAATTGAACCAAACTGTTTTGAAGAAGCCAACAAGGATGAATTTTGGAATAAGTCCATGGATGAAGAATTGGATCAAATAGAGAAAAATAACACTTGGGAATTGGTTCCAAGACCAAAGAATAAGAATAAATTGATCGGCACAAAATCGGTTTTTAGGAATAAATTGATCGGCACAAAATCGGTTTTTAGGAATAAATTGAATGAAGATGGATAGGTTACAAGGAAAAAAGATAGATTGGTATGTAAAGGATATGCACAGATTGAAGGGATCGACTTTGAAGATACATTTTCCCTAGTTTCCAGAATGGAAGCAATCCGTTTACTTTTAGCTTATGAATGCTCCAAAAATATTAAAGTATATCAGATGGACATAAAATCATCTTTTCTGAATGGGGAACTTGAAGAAGAAGTCTACATTGAACAACTAGAAGGATTTCAGTTGTCAGAGAAAACAAACTATGTATGTAAATTAAAGAAGGCCTTGTATGGTCTAAAACAAGCTCCTAGAGCATGGTACTCCAGAATGGATAATTATCTGCAGTAGGCAGGGTTCAGAAAAGGAAGTGCAAACAACAACCTCTACATCAAGGTAAGTCAAGGTAATATTTTATTAATTGAAGTTTATGTTGATGATATTATTTTTGGTAGTGATGATGACAGGTTAAGCCATAAATTTGTAAAAGACATGCATAATGAATTTGAAATGTCGTTAATTGGAGAACTATCCTTCTTTCTGGGACTTTAGATACATCAAAGAAATGAAGGAATTTTTATTTCTCAAACCAAGTATATCAGAGAAATGCTAAAGAGGTTCAGAATGGAATATTGCAAACCAGTTATCACTCCCATGCAAACCAATTGTATGTTCAGAAAATATGATGATTCAAAGTCTACAGATCAAAGGCAATACAAGTCAATGATTGGCAACCTATTATATGTGACAACATCTAGACCAGATGTAATGCAAGCAGTTGGACAGGTGATTTCATGCAGCACCAAAGGAATCACATGTATTAGCAGTAAAGAGAATTTTCAGATATCTCAAAGGAACATAAGAGTTTGGATTATGGTATCCAAAAGGAAAATATCTATCACTTATTGCCTACATAAATGTAGATTGGGTAGGTTGTATTAATGACCGATGAAGCACCAATGGAGCAACATTCTACTTAGGTGAGTGTTTGGTATCATGGCTAAGAAAAAAAAAATCAACAATATCTCTATCTACAGCCGATGCAGAGTATATTGCAACAAAAACATGTTGTACACAGGTCTTTAGATGAAACAAACTTTGACAGATATACAGGTTGAGTATGATGAGCTCATTCCAATATATTGTGATAATACAAGTGCCATCAGTATCTCAAAAAACCCGGTGATGCACTCCAAGACGAAACACATTCCAATCAAGTATCACTTTCTACGGGAACAGGTTGCAGAAAAGAACATCAGAGTTTAGTATGTGGGCACGAAAGAACAAGTGGAAGACATCTTTACAAAACCACTTCCACGAGAAGCCTTTGAATATCTTTGCCAAGGACTTGGAGTTATTTCTACTCCAAATGAATGTATTTTGAATGCTTATCTTATATGTCTTATATGTACATGAGGAAGCACCATAAGAGGACAGTTCAATCAGGGAGAGCAACCCCGGATGGAAAGATACCTTTTCCATTGATGACAAAGGGGGAGAGATTTATCAGATGTAGAGGACAGAGTCATGGTTCCAGGGGGAGCAGATTTATCATATGTAGAGGACAAAGACAAATTTATCAGATACAGAGGATAGAGACATGGTTCCAAGGGGAGCATGAGTGATATGATTTCAATGTTGCATTAGAATGTTGCCATCAATGCCAAAGGGGGAGATTGTTGATTAAGGTTGGTTGTCATTGATGTCAACCCTTGAAGAAATCCCCGTAGCACAAATGTTTGGGTAATGGACCCAATATTGTTTGATGTAAATATGACTCATTATTTTCTTGTCATGGTTGATAATAAGTAGAGATGGATGAACTCCAAAGTGGTCCCCTTATGGTGAAAGTCCTCACGGGAAGACGCTTTGTGGAGTAAGAGAACCCATGCTTAATTGTGGAATAATAAGATGAAGGACAATGAATTTTGCAGGTAAACTATCCTAGAAGGATAGTTCTTTTTACTCCATTTCCAGTGGTATGTGTAATGTCACATAACTCCTCACGGTTAGAGAGTTATGGCCATGAGAAGTTGGAGACCCCAGGTTTGGGTAATGGACCCAAGTTTGTTTGATGGATAAAAGTATGAGTTATGATATATTTTTAGATAATACTATTATATATGGATAGTACATGTCATTCCATTTATGGTGGTATGTGGAACGTCACATAACTCCTCACGCTTTGAGAGTTATGGCCTTACGAAGTTGGAGGACCCTCATATGTCATCTAGAAGCCCCAAAAGGTCAAAGTAGTCAAAGTGGTTTAAGAGATTTTAAAAGGTAAATAGTAAAGTGAAGTAATTAGTGTATTGCAATTCAAAGTGAATCCAAAATAAATTATTTCAATAATAAATTTAATGGAGAAATTAGAAGTGGGTTAACCCTAAAATAGGAAAGTGGGGCCAAGTGACCTAGAAGATTTTTTTAAGGAAGCTACTTGGAGAGTATAAATAAGAGGCAAGGCCGTCTCATTTTAATCAAACTTGAGAATATTGAATATCTATAGTTGTCTGAGGTAACCAAAGATATCTAAGCTGAAATTCTGAGGGAAGGTGAAGAAAAGAAGGCCGAAATGCAAGGAACGATAATTTTTTTTGATGGTGCTTTCTAAGGTATGTTATTTACAGGTCATCTCACCATTTTCTCTATAACTATTTTTATATAATGATTCAAACTATGAAATTGATATTCCATTGCAAAAAAATATCCAAGTATCCATGGTAAAAAATTTAGCTTGTGGCTCATTGTATTTTTGGAGTTACACTCCGTGGAAAATAGGGTTTGTGGCTAGTCCTGAAACTAGTCAAAAACATGTGTTTTGGGTAAAAACGTCATAACTTCTTCATAACAGATCCAAATTCAGTGAAACAAAATTTTTTGGATAGGGTACAGTCTGTAGTATGTTGTTTCATAGGTTCAGATCAATTCAACATATATTCCATGTGGGCACGCTCTACAAGGTATCTCTCTAGAATAAGCCATAATTCAACAAGGTATTCCATTTTTTCTATAAATCCTTTTCTGAGAGGTTCCAAGTAGTGACACCTGGAGGAATTGTATAAAACACACTGAAAAACATTTTTTATAAGTTTAAGATCTTTTTACATTATAGGTACAAAGTTATGATTACTTCAAGTTATGGTTGTTGACTAATCCAAAACTAGGCATGTGAGACTAAAGAAAAGTTTGATGAAAATGTTAATCTCTTGTTGTTGAAGTTAAGGAAGGTTTGCAGGAATGTGATCATATACACCAGATCTATTATATAGCTACAAATCATATTTGGATGATGAAATTGATGAGGGCTTTTGGTTGAGGTACATGTTGAGTACATGGTTGAGGCAAGTAGTTGATGAGTTGACACATACATGAGGTGTATAGTTGATTATGTTGGTACATATTTATGAGTCATAGTTGATGATGTTGGTACATATTGATGAGTCATAGTTGATGAGTAGTTGACACATGACTGGTACATACTTGTTACATGGTTGGATGCACTTGCTTATGGTACAGGTCGATTATAGGTTATTTGGTACAGGTTGGTGCATGGTTGATGCACTTGTTTATGGTACAGGTTGATTACAGGTTGAGGTACAGGTTGATGCATGGTTGATGCATGGTTCATATTTATTGGTATAGGTTTACAATGGTATATCTCACAGTGATAGGTTGACAGTGGTTCCATCATTCTACTTCTACTTCAGGGTGGCAGGACAAGGCAAGGAAAAGTGGCTGTAGCCACCTTCCGATTGTAGCCGGAGAACATAGGGGGTTGTAGCCTCCTTTTGGTTGTAGCCATAGAATTAGGGAGTTGGAGCTTCCCTCAAGTTGTAGCTTGAGAAACTAGGGGGTTGGAGCCTCCTTCCAGTTGTAGCTGGAAAACAAAGGAAGTTGGTGCTTCCAATGAATGTAATTCTTCAAGACATATAAGAAAAAGAATTATGTGGTTTTCTCTCGATTTGGGTTTCCACGTAAAACATTGGTGTACTGTGTATGTGTATGTTTTTTCATTTGTTCATTGCTTATTTACTCTGCATTTATTGGATGATAATGCTTCATTGATGTAACACTTGTATTATATGGTTAAAAATGATTAAATTGATCTATTACTAATTCACCCCCCCTCTTAGTAATCCAACAAGGTTGTTAAATGTGTTTACCAGGCATTAATGGTAGTCGCTGACTGACGGGGACTGTGAACGGTGGATTTGGTTGCGTCTGGATCATGAACAATGTGACAATGGTGAAAAAACAGGATTAAGTGGATGAACAGGTGTCCGTTGGGGATCGAATGACAAGTCAGTCAGTTAACGGTAATGGACGATTGCCTTGATTGGCCAACGAGCATGCTTGGAGTGAGGTGGAGGGTAATGAGTGGGTAACGGGTATATGGAGGTGACGTGGAGGGTAGTGAGTGGATAGTGGGTGGACAGGACATGAATGGTGATAGGTGAATGGAGTTTGATGTGTCGACAGAGTAGTGGAGCATGACATATGGACAGAGGTAGTGGACAGTGACGTCGGAGTGCGTAGGTGGAATGAGCAGGTGGTTTGGTGGCTTGCTTGGGTGGGGGAGGAAGTAAGTGGTATAGAGCATGGGAGGGGGTCCGAGTTGACAAGAATGTGGCATGTTAGGAAGGGCCTGGATGGGAAATACTACTTGCTCGGAACCCTGCCGCCACCCCNCCCCCCCCCCCACCGTTAAAGGTAGAATGGTCAGGGGGTTCTGATATCTTCTGCCAGCCGTAGATTTGAGCGGCAGCTGATGGACCACTGAGATTGGTGCACTCTTTATCAAAAAGCGCCAAACATAATATATCACCCCAAACTTAGGATATAACTTCTTTTTGGGTTTTTTCACTGCTCCCCTTCCTTCATTTTGTCACCAAAGGGTCAACAAACAACATATTTAACTCAAATCAAAGAATTTAACCAACTTTACATCCATTTATTGAAATGAAAGCATACTAACCTATTTCCTACTCTAATCACCTAGCAATATTAACCCAGATTAGACTCTTGGGATAAAGCATTACTCTAACCTAGGACATTTGATCAAGTTTAAACTGTTTGATCAAATTTATTCACTAACCTATCTATCTTGGCTAAGATTAAATTGTTTAGCCAAGTTTATTCATTAACCTATCTGCATAAATTCAAACGACTTGACAATGGTTGGATTGTATGAATCAAGCCATTTTTATTGCATGGGGTTTTATCATTTTTCTTTTCATACCCTCTTTTATTCTTTTTCTATTTTTATTCTTTTCTTTTGTTTTTCTTTCTTTTGTAAATCATTTGCAGAATGAAATGTTATTTGCAAAAAAAATACAACTAGAGGAAAATTTCTAGTCACCAGTTGATCCTATGAAATATAGGGTTATAACAGGGTGGATGCTCACCCATGTAAGTGGCCCGTATCCGGATATGAACCTAGAGGACATACAAAAATCTTCTCCAATGCACGAAAATGAGAACCCTCCCCATAATGAAGTAGATGAAAACATCTAGAGGGAGCTCAAGGCTCGGGTGTCCCATGTATGTTACAATTATTATCAAGCATGTTATCGATGATATATCCCTTGGTAGTAGTATGAAAGACCAAGTCAGTAATTAGTTGATGGTGCGGTCACATTCTGTGAGTGAGCTTGACGACTCTAGATCGTTGGTAAAGAGTCTAATCATCTACCCATCCATTATGGAAACTTGAAAAATGTACCTCATGTGTAGGATCCATAAATTCAAGTACTACCCCAGTAACTTTGTTGGCACAGGGGCAAACCCAGGGTTCAATGCTTCAACAACGCACCAACAAAACCCTAACTACCAGCCCTTTTGGCAACACCTACGAAGTAGATGCAACCTCACCCGAGGTAGAGGTAGGGGGGGTTATAGGAATTAGGTGTCTGTAACCAATATGGGACACATATCTAGGATTACCACACTTCACAAAGTACTTAGTAACAACATGCATCAACTTATTAGTCTTACTTACATCGCAGATCAAACCCTAAGTACAAATCGACGCAGTAACAATAAAAAAATACACATCGCACTTAGCAACATAAGTGATATCTAACACATTCAACATAGACAAAGCACTAAGAATTCATAGATCTATCTATAATTCATAATAATCAAGGCACTAAGAAGATCTAAAACATAAATATCATATAACAAAGAAAACCATCAACAGAGGATATACGTGGTTCACCCCAGTGTGGGGCTATGTCCACCAACTAATTATTCTTCTTTATTAGGATTCAATCTCTTACATTCCTCTTCTCCTATTCACTAAGCCACATATCCAAGATTCACACCAGATAGGTGATCTGTGCACTGTGCACTAGATCCACCTTCCCAAAATCAGGTTAAGGCACTGATCCAACTCCTCTACTAAGAACATAGCCTTACATACATGGTTTGTTGCACAAAGCAACTCAGAGTCACTTGCACTTAGCCAAAACTTTCTCTTGCACTTAGCTACTTACAAACCCTTTTACTACTTCTACATTACATCCTTACATATTTATACTTTTACAAAAAGGCCTAATCATGGGTAAACCCATGGGCCGACATCCCATAACCCATTACATAAAACCTAATGAACCCCTTGTTGGGTCCACAAAACAAGTGAGATCCCGCGATCTCAACTCTGCCTAGGTGCTCCATCTTTGACCATCCTGTCGAATTCCAAAATTGGTTAAACCCAACCAATGTTTCCTCAAAACTTGGTCGAGGGCTAATAGGCCCCCAACACTCACCTATGACGCGTCCCGAGTCACTAAAATTTGGTAAACGTTGTTTCAAAGGTCTCAAACTTAGCTTAAGCTTCCTCGACTTGTTGCTTCACCTGAGCTTCTTGCTCAACAAACTCTTGGATTAGTTGCTCTGTAATAGGCCCTTCCAGGCATTGTTCCACTGTCTCAACCACTTGGTCTAGTTGCGAACCCTGTCCTTCGATTTCTTCAAACACCACGCAGGATTTCTCCTGCACCGGTTGTAGCCTCTGTGTGAACTCCATGACTCTACCCTGGATGGTAGTAATTTGTTGTTGGGTCGCGTGTTGTTCTTGTGATCTCTTCATTCTCTCAAGTACAGTGAATGACTTCATCTATTCTTGGACTATCACTGCCTGTTGTTGTGCCTCCTATAGTTGCGCTTCCAACTTCCTAAGCTCTGGATATTTCATGAGGAATTCGTAGGTCTACGTGCTCCTATCGCTCAACTGCTTACATTCTGAGGTGAGGAATCTGATCCTTTCCACTGCGCTCTTAGCGGCTTCCTCCCTCTGATCACATACTTCCCACGGATTGATTGGTATTGCTTGAAGCTACAACTTCGTTACCCTTGCTTGAAGCTGTTGTATGGCCTCAATAATCTGTCACTTGAACCTCAACTACCTCATGCTCCTCTTGTTCTGAGCCTGGCATAGAGCGAAGTGATTTTCTCACCACTTCCTTGACTGCAGTCTGCTCTATGAGGAACTGGTCCTTTTCCTTCTGTATCTTCTCTTTGTCCCCCTCGAGCATTGCCCAAAACTCATCTCTTTCATTTTCATACGCGGTTACATAGTACCGTGCAACTCGAAGTTGCTCCAAGATATTCTCTTTTTCTTTCTTCAGGGATTCTATAGGATTTTCCTTTTCTTCTTGGATTCACTGAAGCCGAGCCTCTGTTGCATCTGCCAATCTTTGAAGTTGGGATGGTTTATCCTCCAACTCTATAGTCTCTGATGAATAGGGCATAGTAGGTACTGCACGACTAACTTGAATAGATTGCTTGATATCTTTTAGATCCTTATCAACTCTTACATATAGCTCTTCTTGCTTCACACCATATATCTGTAAGAGGTCCTAAAATGCATCCTTCATCTCTCCGTGGACTAGACCGATGTCATCCTCCATGAGCGTAGCCTCTAGCTGGGGCTTACTTGCGTGGGTCTTCTTTCTTGCTGAGGGTTTTTGCGGAGATCCCTTTCTCTTCTTCGATGTTTTTGTCTCGGTAGGGGGGTCCTTCGGTGGTGTATATTCACCTTCTCATTTCTTTTATCCTTCTTCCCCTCCTCCTTGATTTACTTCATCTCCTCCTCCTCCTGCAGGAAAACCAGGTCTACTTTCTTCTGAGGCGTTGTCCTCCTCATAAATCTCTATGTCTTGGACTTCTTCCTTTTTCTTCTTCTTCTTTGCACTGGTCTATCTAACATGCTTGGCCTGGATGACCAAGGGGCTTCCTATGATATTAGGGTCAGAAATTTTTGCATCATCAACTAGTACAAGGAACTCTTTCGACCACTCCTTCGTGATCTATTCCATATCTTTGTCTGTCAGCTTATAGTAATATTGTAATTTCTCCTTGATCTCATCCCTGTGTGCAGTGATATAAATGAAATGTTGATATGCGTAGAACTTAGCTAATGGTTTGTATTGGTGTAAGGTTCGTGGTGTCATGCGTGGGAATGAATCAATAGAAAGATTCAGTTGTTGGTAATAGGCTTGGAACACTGCGTTCGACTGCCATTGCTTTGACATGTCACTCATGTACCATAGAGTGGAGAACTTCACGACCAATGAATCCAAAGGTTCAATCTCTGGGAAGGCATCTCCTTCCGGCATTTTACAAGCGACAAATGCGATCAACACAAGCAACTAGTTGAAATGGAACTTGTATCCCTGATTCTGTGCTTCACGACAGTCTTTCTTGAGCTCGTTTATGAGGTAGCTCTCCCAATTCATTTGCATCCCCTCCATACATTTTATTGCGAGGTCCACCACAAACCTAGTGACCTGCGTGGGGCGGTTCTTTCTAACGAGATTTCCAGCTATGAGATGACAAGAAAGGAACAATATGCCATCCTAAATAGAGGCTACCTTGTAGCCTCGCTTTCCCTTTTCTACTTCATCATATGCCTCCTTTATGTGTTGTTCTAGGGAACGATCTGAGGTCTTCCTTGGGTAGAACTACTGAGGGTTAGGTCCCTGCATGCTTAGTTCTGTGATCAGGTGGATCAGTGCCAGATCCACAATAATGTGCCTGTCGAGCCACATGTATCCTCCATGATAGCACGACAAGAGGATTTTAATGCAAGCCTTAACCTCCTAATGTCGACCAAAGTGAGGGATCTTCATCACATTGAGTATCGTGGACTGTGTGACCTCCTTAATCCACACTTGGGAGACTATGCAAGGCTTCTTCTGAGTCGTTTTCATCAGGTATCTATGAGGCATGAGCATTGTGTAGTTCTTTCTACCTCCAAGGTTAAAGTCACTATTCTTCAATGCTCGGATCTGTCCTAACTAGCTTCCTTCTATGTGTATCCCCTTTGGGATGTATGTGGTGATCAATGTATACTCAAAGCCTCGTGGAATGTTGTCGCGATTAACCACACCAGCCAAAGGTGGGATGTAATTAGGTAAGATCGACGAGATATTCTTCGCGTTAGCCAGATTGTCGCGATTATTACTTAGCTTCTCAGTAGTGGGGTTAATATGGCCCAAACGTCATCTAGTCTAGGGGGAAGCCTAGAGTCCCTTGGTTGACGATGCATGTATTCCCTCAGACATAGATTTATCAGCCATAAACTTCTTCAAAACCTCTTCAACTAACTTCTCTAGTTTAGTGCGCTCGACAGACATTCTCAGTGTTAACAAATAGATCGGTGTAGGTAAACAAATAGCGAGGTAAACAACAGATGGCGAGGTTTGATAGCACAAATCGAAATAGACAATCACTTCTCTGTTAGCTTAGATAATCAAGGGTGGAAAAAAGTGGTCCCGGCGCAGCATCCGATGAGTTAAATAAGTGATCATCGTAACGAATTCCTCCAATGGACAAGAATGCCTCATTCAATGTGAATCCATCCATTATGGCGTAGTATCAACATCCCAAATGCAGTCTATTCCCCCCAAAATGTGTTTCCTAAACATTCGGAGCGTCGTTCTAACAGTCGGGGTGCCTCCAATGGTCATATAGCTTTGCCAAGGTGAAGTTCGATTCTGCATGATTCTGTTGTTCCGGCAAGGTTCAGGGCCTGTAAGCCTGCCTCCTGCGAAGTCTTCTCTAGAACTTCTTGTAGCTTTTCCAACTTAGCTTTCTTCTTATTGAGCTTCCTTGCCTTCTTTCCTGTGATCTGAGTCTTTGGATTCCTCTTTATATTATTATTATTATCTTCTCCTTGCATAGTAGCTTCACATTGTTGATGAGCTCTCGAAGGGTTAAAAGGTAATACCTCTTCTCTTATTAACTTCGGGGTGGGTATTCCTAGGTCCTTCAAATCTTGTTGCGCTCTTTCAACTTCGGCAGCTAATTCCCTTGCGTTTTGTTGTTTTGACTCAAGTTCTTGTTCTTCTATCAGTTGATCTATTCTTCTAGCTATGAAATCCCTTAGTTTTTTCTTTTTCTTTTCTGTAGCTTCTTCCTTTCCTTTCCTTCTGATCTGATATTTCTCAATCCAAGTCTTACCTAGTAAAAGTGGAAAAGGGGTGTTGTTCTCAACAAACCTAATAACTTCAAATTCTTCTTGAGTCAATGTTCCATGGATATTAACATGTACATTAGTAACTCTTCCACATAGGGTTATCATCTTTCCCTTAATCAAGCCTATCCTTCCTAGTGAAGGTACTACACTAGGCTTTCCCAAAATTTCCCAAGTGCTTTCTGTCATAATATTCACTAGTGTCTCTTCATCCAAGACACACTCTATGTCGAAGTCTCCTATTCTTGTATTTATGCACTATTTTTCCTTCAAGATCTCTGATAAACTGACATCTTTGTGATAATCCATTACTTCTTTTAACTGTACTAACATAATCTAAGATTCTTTCTCTTTATGATTCTCTAATATGATCTTATTCTCTTGACTCATGTTCATTTGTTCAACTTTAGCAATCGTCCTTGGACAGTCTTCAACTTCATGACCAACTATTTTACAACAAAGACAAATAAGACTTGCACCAGGGCATTCCTTAGTAAGATGTCCCAGTCTTTTGTAGTTATAACATAATGTCAATCCTCTCTTTCTCTTGTAAGTTCTCCAACTTCTCTCGTACTACACACTGGGATCCCAGTGTTGGACCTGCAATTTGCAAAAATTCTTTCTAGGTTACTACATCCATTTATTAGTCCAAAAAATCTTTCTATGCATAGGAATAACATATCTTTCTCTATTTCTATCAAATTTATTCAGATCAATTCTTTCTTCTAACTATGCTTGAGCTTTCAGAGTAGGATAAAATCTACCAAACATACCTAGATTCATATTTTTGAAATTCTTTTTCCACTTATATTATTCTTATCAAAACATAAAGCTTTACCTCTTTCAATATCTTACCTCTTTTCTTCAGATTGGGTTTCCTTTCTTAGCATAGAGCTTCGCAAGTCAAGTAGAATACTGTGCATTACAACAACAAATCTATGCATAAAGCTTCTCTTTTCTTTCAGTTCCAAGCAATCACAGTTTCAGGTCCCAACAACGGAACCATTTGTTGGCATAGGGGCATACCCAGGGTTCAACGCTTCAACAATGCACCAAAAAAACCCTAACTACCAGCCCTTTTGGCAACACTTGGGAAGCAGATGCAATCTCACCTGAGGTAGAGGCAGGGGGGTTACATGACTCAGGTGCATGTAACCAAGCTAGGACATATATCCGTGATTACCACACTTCACAAAGTACTTAGGAACAACATGCATCAATTTATTAGTATTACTTACATCACAGATCAAACCCTAAGTACATATCGACACGGTAAAAATAAAAAAATACACATCGCACTTAGAAACATAAATCAAATCTAACACATTCAACATAGACAAAGCACTAAGAATTCATAGATCTATCTATCATTCATAATAATCAAGTCACTTAGAAGATATACAACATAAATATCATAGCACAAATCAAACCATCAACACATGATATACGTGGTTCACCACAGTGTGGGGATACGTCCACCAACTGCTTCTTCTCCTTTATTAGGTTTCAATCTCTTACATTCTTTTGATCCTGTGCACTAAGCCATAGAGCCAAGCTTCGCACCAGATAGGTGATCTACGCACTGTGCACTAGATCCACCTTCCCAAAATTAGGTCAAGGCACAACGCCAACTCCTCTATTAAGAACAGAGCCTTACATACATTGTCTATTGCACAAAGAAATTCAGAGTCTCTTGCACTTAGCCAACACTTTCTATTGCACTTAGCTACTTACAAACCCTTCTACTAGTTCTACATTACATCCTTACATATTTATACTTTTAAAAAAAGGACTAATCATGGGTAAACCCATGGGCCGACATCCCATAACTCATTACATAAAACCTAATGAACCCCTTGTTGGGTCCACAAAAAAAGTGAGATCACGTGATCTCAGCTTTGCCTGGGCGCTCCATCTTTGACTAGCTTGTCGAAGTCCAAAAGTGGTCAAACCTGATCAATGTTTCCTCAAAAATTGGTCAAGGACCAACAATCTCTAATTATTTGTTGTTTAGGGAAAAATATGAGAGAAGGTTGTACAAAAGTCTCATAATGATCTTCTCTCGTATTTTCATTTGACCAATCCTTCTACTGATTATAAGTCTGAAAAGTAGGTTAAAGGTGAGGGGAATAATGGCTCGTTGTTAGAATAAGAAGAACAAAAGGTACCCAATAGGCTGCCATGAAAATGAAGCTTCCTTGTCAAGGGGACAAGGCTGCCTCTCCAGATAAAAGAAGGAATCTTGAGCCACAAGAGAGTGTTTTTTGGTCCACTGGTCGATGGACAAAATTAGGTCGGCAAATTTCATCGAGGATCAAATTTTAGCCCAATGTCAAAGGACCGGGGAAGACAAGATAATAAAGGAAGTGACAAAGTGGTTGGTTGACCCAATGAACCCTTGGAGAAGAGATACCTATTACTTCATGATGGTTGAAGCTTATTGGATGGTAAAGGCGTTTGTATCCTAGGAAATCAACAAAACTAGGAACGAGAATGTCGAAATCCTCCAAGCTATTCACATTTGGAGGGTAAATCCGAGCTTTATTACAGGGCCTAACACGATATCAAGTTCAGGGTTAATCAACCGGATCAATGCCCATATCGGCATGGGAAAGGTTAGGATGCCCAACTTTCTCCAAGTTCACTCCAATGCCCAATTATGGTTGACAGTGAGGATGATCATCTTCGGGAAGAGGGTGGAAAACCCTGGGAAGAGACAGTTTGCAAGGCCAAGAAGGAAGCAGGGAACTACATCGACACCTCTGGGATTAAGAGGGAACCAACTCCCCAATAGGTTTTGAAAGTATGTTATGTTTTGGTTTGTTATGTTATGTCTTTGGTTACCTTGTTAGCGGCCCTAGGATCTTATCTCAGGATTTACTTATGGGACCACCTCTGGAACTCTATTTAAAAACTTGCAAGTTTGATGATCTTGGAGGCTCTGATCAAGGGTTAGGGGTCTAGTTTCCTATTTTGGCAGACCCCCTTGTTCAACCCTTTTTGTACTATATTGTGATAAATAGAAGTTTCTTGCCTTTTTTAGCTTAAAAAAATATGAAAATATAGTAAAATTCAATGATATGGTTTCTCTTTCTTTTGAAATAATATTTAAGTGTAGTTTAGTCTTTGTTTTATAGTGATATTTTGAATATATATAATAAAAATGTTTGTAATAAATTATGTATTTGTAATAATGGAATAAAAATATTTACATTTTAATTTAATGATATCCAAATGGGTATCAATAATACTAAAAATAGAATTTTAATTTAAATCTCTAGTTCCAAAGGTCCCATTTCCTTGATATTGAAGCTCCCAAAAAGCTCCGAAGTTTCCAAAACCATTCCCAACCAATTGGGGACATTTCATACCAATTCCCAAGCTCATGGAACCCTGGGAATGAGTTTTATAGACGATGGAGATGTTACAATTATAATAATAATTGTTATGATTTTTAGTGAATAATAGTTATTAAATTTTTTAAATAATAAAACCACTACTAAAATTTATCAAACGTTCAAGTAATATATCGAAACACTTATTATATATCTCTCCCATCCTCCTCTTAGAGGCAAGTCTTTCCCCCATCAAGAGCACAACTATGACTAGATGCCTAATGTATAAGAAAAAATTAAATAGCATGGATTACAAGAGGCTTCCTAAAATTACTTCAAAATCTAGTAGTAACCACCATTGACTGAAGTGAGGATAGCATAAACATGTCCATTCTTGGCTAAGTTATTGGGGAATCATGGAAGACATCCATAGTGAAATTGAGCATTGGTAAATTCCTAAAACTCCATGGGATGAAAGAGTGTGTCACCTTTGTGACATTAAGAAGGTTGAAGATGAAAAACATTTTCTCTTAAATTTTCAAGCCTATACCTAGATTATATCTCAATTTCAAAATATTTGTTACACTACCAACCTTCCTAACCTTTTAACTCAACAAAACTATGGTGATCTTGGAAAACATGTCTTAATACTTTTGGAGCACAAAAACAAAATTCTAAAGAATTTTAAATAATCCCTTACCTTCTTAAGGTTCAATATACTAATTCAGTCTAAGTGAACTGTAATAATCATCATCATCATTAAGTTCGTATTTCATTTTATAATTAAGTTGAATATATATATATATATATATATATATATATA
>ML780049.1:1121613-1131990 GCA_009831015.1 Picea engelmannii
TTAGCTAAATTATAATTAATTATTATATAACCTTAATTAATTATAAGTTATTAATTAATTATTTTGATTATAATTAGCTGAAGTATGATTAACTCCTTGATTAAGGGTTAATGAATGAGTAATTATTAAATGAGATATTAAATGATTAATTATTAAATTAATGGTTAGTGATTAATTGATTATTAATTAAAGTAATTGATTAATTATGTATTAAAATGGGGGAAAATAAAATATAAGTTTAAATGGGTTATGTATCCCATAATGGATAACGTAACCCATACGTAAAATGAACATTAAGTAAAGGATAAGACCATTAAATAGAAATAAATGTAGGGATAAGGGGTTTGGTGAGGAGTAAAGGTGGGAAGGCGGTGAAGGAGGCATAAGGGAAGGAGGAGGATTCATTTTGGGGGGATTCATTCATGCATTCTACGGGAGAGGAGATTTTGGGGAGCATTGGGACAGAGTGAGTTAACGGTGGGATTTACAGTGCACCGGGGCTGAGGGGTTTTGGGCTCAGAGGGCTAGGACGTCCATAGATGTCCTAGGGCCAGGCGTACTGGTCGGTAGGGTGGCTGGTTTTGGGGTGTCTTCAGGAGCAAGCTGCGGAAGAGGAGCGAAAGAGAAGATTCAAGCTAAGGAGGCAACATCAGATTAAGGTTAGTTATGAATCTTTAGAATGAAACTGTTAATAAATTTTATTTATTGTAATATCAGATTTATTATGCAAAAATTGAGTGAATTTCAAAATTTCTGCTCTGTTTCAATTCATGGTAGTTTCAATTAATTGACGGTCACTACATCGAACACAGCCAACCCAACCCATCCATCAAAAAATGCCCAGAAGAAAGGACGGAACAGGAATAACAACAACCATGGTCAAGGCGGGAATCAAACCCCACAACACCAACCCACTGGGGGCAACCAGAACCAAGGGAACCAAAAGCCCCAAGGGGGCAATAAAAAAAAACGCCAAGGGAGAAATAATGTTAAAACCATCCACCCTTGTGCTCTTTGTGGTGAGTTTGGTCATTACACTCACCATTGTCCCCAAATCATTGATTTCAAAAGGTTGAAGCACTTAGGTAGTCTTCCCCATACCCCTGCACAAACTACCCCTCAGCAGGCACCACAACAGTATGTGCAACAACCCCCTCCCGCCATGCTACAAAATCCTATCCCACATCAAGGGGTGGTAAACACCCAAAAGGATGCACACCATCCCCCACCTTAGACGGGACAATACCACAACCCTAACACTCCAGTAGAACGTACAATTCTCCTCACCAGTGAGGAAGAAATCCTTCTGCAAACACGGAATCATCAGTATCAGACACTAGCTGAGTCTACTCCTATCTCTCGAGAGACAAACCATACACCGACAGGACACCCGTTGGTGATCCCTCGCCCTTCCGCCGAACCACCATTACACATCCCTCGCATCCCCTTGCGTAGGAATGTGCACAACCCACAGGCTAGGGCAGCTCATAATTATAGTTTGGTAGATGACTTAGCACAATCCCCGGCTGCCATGTCAGTCTTGGAAGTCCTCCAACTTTCCCTACACAACGGAAGTCTATGCTTTCCGCCTTGGGGGCAGTCGAACTTGCAGATACTCGACTCATCACCTTTGATCTCGACAATAGCGACCCGCGCCTTCCCGCCTTGGTCGCTATTCAACTACCAGTAAAAATACGGAACATCACAGTTCATTGGTGTATCATCGATGAAGGTGCATCTACATGCATCATGTCCAAAACAGTATGGCAGAAACTTGGTTCCCCGGAACTCATACCCTCCGCCATCACATTACGATCTTATGACAGACAACCATCATCTCCCAAAGGGCTCTTCCAAAATGTCCCCGTTGAACTCGGGGGAAAAACTGCTCTCATTGACATCGAAGTTATTGACGCTCCGCTCGATTACAATATCTTGTTTGGACGTAGCTACATGTATGCTATGAAGGCAGTGGCATCTTCCGTCTTTTGGACAATCATGTTTCCCCACAATGGAAAGATTGTAACCATCGACCAAGTCTCACATTATGAGCCTAATCCTTCTGTCAACCTTGATAACATTCTTCCTCTCATTCACACCAACAAAGATGCATATCCACTCGTCGAGATGGATCCTGGGATTTTTAAAGATCCATCCTTGTTAGGGACATACCATGGAGCACCACCACTCCTTCCCCCTAATCAAGTATGCGTCGTCTCATCTAACGAAACTCACACGAAGGATGCTCTTACTCCTCAGGAGGCTGCAATCATTCCTGACATCTCAATAGTCGCAGAACCACTCCAGCCAGAGCCTCCTGCGCACTTGTCACCCTCAACAGTCCACGAGACCACATCCCCTCAGGAGAATAATCCCGCCTGGGAAAGATTCCCCCAACCCCTCACCCAGATTCCCTTCTTTTACCCTCCACCAGGTATTGAATCCTTTCAGGTAGCCGCAACACTCACACTTCCTAATATGGTGTTAGCAATCCCAGTTTGGTATTTACACCCACCAGAGATGGTCCCTCGACCACAGGAAGGACTTCCCATGACAGTTCCTATCCTTACCCCCACCCCCCCCCACTCACTACCCCCATACTCCCTACCCCCCCTATTATAGCTGGGGGCAGGTAGAAGAAGAAAGAGCCCATCGCTCCACTTCCTCCACGCATCCCACCACCTTGTGCACTATGTGAGAAAGAGGGCCACCAAACCAATAATTGCCCATCACTACCTGAATTACGGAATTTGATTCCCCCCAATCCAAATCCAACAACACCCGTCACTACTGCAAGTCTCTCTACCACCCAACCTTCCAGTAGTAAAGGGTTGAGGACCAAATTTGTGTGTGCCATATGTTCAGAATTTGGCCATTACACCCATCATTGCCCAGCACTGTCGTGCTTTCGGCAGACATTAGTGGTCGTGCGCCAGAACTTCCAGAACAACCCACACCCCGCTACGTCCTCTTCAACAAATATCACTGACATTCTCTATGTCACCACTTCAGTTAATGAACGTATGAGATGCCCTTGCTCTCTTTGCGATTCATTAACTCATTTTACATACCAGTGTCCTATGATCCTTGCATACAGGCGACGTCAATTGGCCCTACTTCACCCACCTACAGAGATGATACTTGACATTACTTTGTCACTCGAGGATCTTCATGTCATTTCTCCTGAGCCTGAGGCACTCCCAACGCCTCCATGGTGAATTAATGACATCTTCGAGGATTTACCCCGCAATTCCCCCAAATCTCTTGTTCATTCTTCTATGGACACTCTCCACCCAACCACCACAGGCACTCCTCAGTACTTCAATATATGGTTCATGTCGAGTGAACCCTCACCATCTACTCGCACCACTCCCCTTGCGTCTCCAGCAGGGGGTAATCACACTAGCGCTGAGATCACTCCTCACGACCCCTTGTATTCCCGGCATTTCCAATGCGATGAGGAAATACTGGAAGAGCTACAATGCCTAGACTCTCCCTAGGAAGCACTACATCATCGTGCACTCTTCCTTCCACAGGAAGCCCTCATGCCTCCTAACCAAAACCCCATTTACGCGGTCGAAACCAAAGATTTTATCCCATCCGGGCCTATCGATTGGTTCAACAACCTCATTCCTACCCCTGATGATTTTGAAGAAGGTAATATGGCCAACATTTCCCCCACCATCAAAATCGACATTTCCATTACAAATGGCGTCTCGAAGAAATCTTCATTGGAGCTGCTTGCACTCCTCAGGAAATTGCCGCATATAAAGCCCTCTTCCAGGAATACAGGGATATTTTCTCCTGGTCATACACGGAGATGCCGGGCCTTGACTCATCCATTGTCGAACATCGCATCGACACCTGGCCCGACATCACACCAGTTCGTCAAAAACAACGACCGCTACATCCATCTAAGGCCGCGACTATCAAAGCCAAAATTGACAAATAATGTACAGTCGGGTTTATTTACCCCATCGCTTAAACCTCATGGGTTTCCAACCCTGTACCCATTGACAAAAGATAGGGCACTATCCGTGTTTGCACAGATTTTCATGATCTCAATAATGCATGTCCAAAAGACAACTTTCCAACGCCATTCATCGATCAAATCGTCGACGACTGTGCCGGCCACGAGGCTCTCTCCTTTATGGATGGATTCTCTGGCTATAACCAAATTCAAATCCACCCGGTCGATCAGTATAAAACCGCATTCATTACCCCGTGGGGTACGTTCGCATATCGTGTCATGCCTTTCGTCTTAAAAAACACCAACGAAACCTTCGAGTGGGCGATGACATACATCTTTCACGATCTGGCTGAAATCATCCTTGCCTACTTGGACGACTTCACAGCTCGTTCCAAAAAATGCACCCAACATCTTGATGATTTACAAATCATCTTTCAGCGGTGTCGTCAGTACAACATCCGCTTGAACCCTCTCAAGTGTGTGTTTTGCGTCACCGCAGGGTGCCTCCTTGGTTTTATTGTTTCCCAAAGCGGTATTACCGTCGACCCCCTCAAATTCAAAGCTATCACTGAAATTCCACCTCCTCAGAATTTACGGCAACTTCAGAGTCTTCAGGGCAAATATAACTTTCTTCGGCACTTTGTCCCAGATTACGCCATCCACGCACATGGTTTCCTTCACTTACTACGTCATGACATCCCCTTTCACTGGGACGACTACGCCCAACAGTCCTTTGATGATCTGAAAGCAGCGCTTTCAAATGCACCTTTGATTAGTGCACCTGACTATAATCGCGACTACATCCTCTACGTATCAGCATCAACTGTATCAGTAGCCGGCGTCCTCGTCCAGCTCGGAGATGAAAATCGTGAACATGTCATTTACTATGTTAGTAAGAACCTCTTGGGACCACCCTTGAAGTACAAACACGAAGAGAAACTTGCTCTTGCAGTTATCCTCGCAGTCCAGAAACTGCACCATTACATTCTTCTTCGCACCACGAAGGTCGTCGCAGATTCCAACCCTATGCAATATTTCCTCAGTCGTCGACAAGTTAACTGCAAATTCGCTCGATGGATCATTATCCTCCAGGAATACGATCTCGAGTTCTCAACACCTAAGAGTAAGAAGGCCCTCGTTCTCGCCGAACTTGTCACGACCCTTCCCTCTGACATCACCAGTGCCCCCGTCAACACCGAATTTCCTGACGAACATCTCTTTTACATCGCTTCAGATGATCCTTGGTATGGCGACCTTCTCCTCTACCTACGAACTCAAAAGTTTCGTAACCACCTATCACGAGATGATCGTCAGCGTATTCTCCATCAGGCCCCCCGCTATCTCCTCATCAGAGACATCCTATATCGGCGGGGCGTTGACACCATTCTTCGTCATTTCCTGACTATTGACGAGGTCGACAGAGTCTTAAATGATTGCCACAGCGGCACATGTGGGGGCCATCTTTCGGGTATCTCCACGGCTTAGAAAATTATCTGAGCCGGTTACTTTTGGCCTACCTTGTTTCACGATTGCATTCATGCCATGAAACGTTGTGAGCAATGTCAGCTCTATGCCAACAAAGCCCAAGCTCCCCCTGCTCTTCTTCACCCTGTCATTACTGCGGGCCCTTTTTGTAAATGGGGCATCGACTTTATGACTTGTAATCCCCCCTCCAACAATGGTCACAAATACATTGTTGTCGCCATTGATTACTTCACCAAATGGGCCGAAGCTATGCCCACTTTCAACAACACCACTGACACTGCAACGCGCTTCTTCTTTAACCACGTCATATCTCGTTTTGGCGTACCACTCCAACTTGTTTCCGATCATGGGAAAAACTTTGAGAATGAGATCTTTGTGGAACTTTCATCTCGGTTAGGCTTCTCTCACAAGTTTGCCTCACCATATTACCCTCAGTCAAATGGTCAGGTCGAGGCAGTGAACAAATTCCTCAAGACCATGTTACAGCGCATGGTTAATAAACATAAAACCAATTGGCATCATATGTTATTTTCCGCGCTATGGGATTATCGAACGGCAGTAAAAACCGCTACAGGTTTCACGCCATTTCATTTAGTCCATGGGGTCGAAGCAACTCTTCCCATCGAGTGCGAAATTCCCACACTACACACCGCAATTGAGATTTTACCTGACACTGCTCCAATGGAGCAGTGCTTGCTGAACTTGGAGTCTCTGGATGAAGATCGTCGATCTTCCTTACAGAACAATGAGGCAGCTAAAAAATGATCCAAGGCTACCTTTGATCGCCATGTCAACCTTCGTTCATTTCGAGAAGGCGACCTCGTCCTGGCCTATGATATCGCTCACGATACCTTTGGCCATGGAAAATTCGAATCACTTTGGCATGGCCCTTACATCATCCAACATTGCCTCACCAAAGGTGCATACATCCTAGCCTCCCCCGAAGGCCTCTCACTCAAGGAACCCGTCAATGGGTTATACCTCAAGAAATTTTATGCTTAAAAAGTAATCATACTACTTTAGGTTATTTCTTTTTCTAGTGTTTTTCTTTTTTCTCTCACCCCTCTCGTCTAAACTATCCATTGTGCTATTGACAGATTCTTCCTCAACCTGCCTACCACATCGGTTACGTCGACGATGCCAGTCGTTGGACACAAAATCTCGCTTCGGCGGCTTGGGCTCTCTATACCCCCTCCCATGAAATGATATATTCAAGCGGCATATTTCTGGGGCTAGCAACCAACAACCAAGCCAAATACTCTGCGGTCATTGGCCTCCTGGACAATGCCCAGCGTCATCATATTCATCACCTTAGCGTTTTCCTCGACTCTCAATTAGTCGTTCTCCAACTCAACAATGTATACTGTGTACGTGATCCGTGCCTCTTTCGCAAATACCTGCAGGTTAGATTATTATCTCGACATTTTGATTCCACTACATTTACACATATTCCAAAACAATTGAATCAAACAACAGATGAAATAGCTAACATGGTGTTAGATTGGCATACAACACATCAAGCTACACATACATAACCCATCTCACAAATCCTGTCACAGCATATAGATAGAATAGACATCATCATCATCAACAAAACAAATACATGTAGACAACATCGGGATCTAAAAAAAATATGTATACTCATATATATATATATATATATATATATATATATATATCAAGGCCTATCAGGCCATCCGAATGTTTACATACAAAATACATATGCCTGCTGGCCAGTGGCGCACCTCGGTACACAAATCGGCTCACCATCCTATATACAATCAAAACCAGTATACATCATACAATCAGGGTGCCTCTATCGCACCCCCACCTGCTCCTCCCTTAGGAGGAGGTGGTGGCCCACCCCCACCTGCCCCAGGCGGTGGTGAAGGACCACCCATCGGACCCTCTTGCCCCGGCGGCAGGCATCCATTAGTCATGGCGGAAAGCACAGCAGCTCGTCGCACTATAGACTGCCATGGTGGCGGTACTCCTATGCACTGCTCCAGGAACCCCTCATCCTAGATACGTATCCACATGCCCTCAGGCATGTCCTGTAACACCGTCTCTAGATGATGGCGTATATCATCAAAATCTACTCCGGCCACCGTCGGAGGAGCATGTGATGGCCCCGCACCAGGTTCATCGAATCGACGCCTCCTCACAGCCCTCTCGGGCTCTGCTGGTTGCCCCGCGGCCTCATCCCGCCGACGCCTCTCTCCACGCGGTAGTCTCTCTGGCTCTCACTGAACCGACACTCTCTGCAACTCCACCTCACGCCCACGAGGTGCCACATCTGCACATGCACAAAAAAACAACAAGCAGATCATATCAGCATCTATATCACATACATATGGACTGATATCTCAAAAACATAACATAAGTCAAAACCATACACAAACTCAACGTACCTCGATGGTCAAAATCCTCCCCAGGAGGCAACACCATGTTTGGGTCCCCTCGGAAGTCGAGCCCAGCATAGGGGTACCGAAGTATCACTTGAGACATCAGCCATGGGATCAGCATCCCGCCACCTACATCATAGTTGTCCTTGGGTCACTTTTCATCCTGAACCCTCGGGGTGCATTTTCTTCACATCATGGTCAGGTACACACGCGCATTGTCACATTTTTCAAATACATGCTCATATCTTTGATTCTCTTCAGATATTGTTCACTTTGGGTATTGGGTTGTTATGTGCACAGGTACTTGCTCATCGGTCATCAACATCATCCCTTTAGGTATATATTCAACACTGGCATGTAGTCTCTCCCGCTGTATTGCATTTACATTTCCAGTCACACCCGCTGATATTGACCTTTAGGATCTTCATTCCCGGCTCTGCAGTACCCACACCTCCATTTTGCATCTTTGGTACTGTAACCCGGTAGCATTCTCACCCACATGAGTTGTCCCATTCATAGCACCTTTTGGCACTTTTGACACTCATGTTGCTCTTCAGTACCCTTTAGGGATGGGAGTCCCGATAGTCTTTCATCATGTCGAGAATCAACCACATACTCCTTCTCCTCAATTTTTGCTAGCTTCCCATATGGACTCCCAGATCCTCTCTTTATGGTTCTATTCTTTTTACCTGCACCTCCGCAGGATCTTGAACCCTCCATTTCATCCACCATCAATTTGCCCATCTGCAAACCTATCTTCATTTCACCTACCTCATACAGAAACTCACCAATGGGCCCCCCACCCTTCATCTGTTTTCCAAGAAATTTTTGCCCTACCTGGGGCATGCATTTACACTGGGGCACCCGTTTTTGTATTTGTACATTTCTCCCCAAAATTATTCATTATTTATTGTACAAACGCCTTTATTTCCAGTCATTACTTTTTCTTTTGTCGTCACCGATGGCAACTTGCTTTCTTTTGGCCACACGCAACCCATGTCACCCTTGGATGGAGTTCCTTATCATCTACCCTTGTCGTCATTGTCCATATCTTCAGAGTACTCCACAGGTCACTTACCTCTACCCTCTGAATTTTTTCACCTTGTCCCGCCTCTAGCACATCTCATCACCGGTCTTGTCGTCCCTCTGACACTCGACCTTGTTACACAGTTGCGGCCACTTTTTCATTTCATGCATCCTCCAACCAAGGGCAGTCTTGAGTCTCCCCACTTCTTGACTTCGTCTATGTACCTCTGCCACTTCCTCACCTCAGTAGATTCTATGAAGCACTTTGCTTCTGGGAGTCGCGTTCCCCTTTTGTCAACAGCAACACACTTTTTACAGAAGGGCGACAGTATCTTGATTCTCATTGTTCATTTAATGAGAGATCTCGAACGACACAGGGTGAAACACCATTGCTCCCTGCTGTCATTGGCCCCCATAACATTCGATGCCAATACCTTCTCATGTTATGGTGGGTCTTACTTTGCGACTATTGCAGTTATTTTTACCATTTGCTGAAGACCTCTGAACTTGGTAGGGCCATCAATGCCCACATCATCGTCGCTACTTCTTACCGCAACCATTACCTATTATTCAGAGTATGTTCCTTTGCAGAATTGTCTTCTGCCTTTTTATCACTGCCCCCGAGGGCGCTGCAGTCATCTACATCAACGCTTCCATCATCATTTTTCAGAGTTACATCACATGAGCATGGGGCATGCTCGCCTCGTTTGTACACAGTTGTATCTTTTTTTGGCACCTTATGGAAGGTCGGGTTCTATCGATTTCTTTCTTCTCCAAAGGATTGCTCTACACGGTCTCACTATTTCTCTCTCTTACAACCACATTCTCAGTAGAATAAACATTGATGGATTTCGGCTATACGTATGCTCCTAACCTCATCCATCAGGGGGCATCTGTTATCACTGAAATTTTGTCCGCACATGGCGACAAGAACTCGGCATCGTCAAATAGGAATGAAGTCATTCATGGCACTGAATTAATTTCACAGCATTGCAAAAGGATCAAAAACTATACAAAGTAACCCAAAAATTGAAGGGCGCTTTACAAAAGTTGGGTGCGCGCGCATATGCGCAGAACATGAATGTACAATGCGCGCGTGCGCGCATGACGCGCGGCTGTTGGCGCAAAAACCTGTGCACCTGCTAAATGGCGCATTTATGGAATTGGTCGGCCTCCCAACCACTTCTGGATCAGCTCCCAAGCCGATTTGACTCCCAAATCTGAGCTGAATCTACATGGTAGGCTGGTCAAAGACCTAATTAAGCCCTAAAGAGCCCCTTTTCACACCTCAAAGGAGTTACATAATCACCCAATGCTATGCTATAAAAATCCATGAAGATAAATCATTTTCTCAAGGAATTTCATGTAATGTTATGCTGCTTAGATTGTTTTAAGGACTCACTCCTTGGAAATAACACATTAGCACCATTTCATTGAGCCATTCACCTCTCCATTGAGTGAATGTGCTTGGAGTTCTTTCACCATCATTCT
>ML780049.1:1143106-1180211 GCA_009831015.1 Picea engelmannii
GACAATACATATTATATTACATAAATCATCAATCAATCAATCCTTTGACATCAATCAATCACTTGACATCAATAAATGACATCAATCAATCAAACCATTGGCATCAATGACAACATGATCCAACATATCCAAGTACGGACTTGTCAAGATGAGATTTTTGACTGCTGATAATGTCATACAGAACTTTTGAGCTATTCTGCATATTTTTCTTTTGAATATCCTTTCTTAGTGTGACAACCTCTGCTTCCAAGTTTCCAATGATCTTGTCCTTTTCTTCTAGTTTTTCTATGAGTGCTTCTTCAATTATTTTATCTTCTTCTATTTGAACCTTCAATTTTGTGATCATTTATTCTAGTTCTCGAGTGTCCTTTTTCTTGTCTAGTTCTACTTGTAGTTTCTTGTTTTTCTTCTTTTATCTTATGATAACTTCTATGGCACACATTAATTCTTCTCGATAGTCAACTTCTGCCTCTTCAATTTCTTCTTCGACTTCTTCACATTCTTCTTCAACTTCTTCATATTCTTCTTCAAAGCCTTCTTTGTCAAAGTCTTTTACTTCCATGAATAGAACTCTTCCTATCTCATTGTCATTGACATCATCTTCATCTGATGATGAGATGTCTTCTTTGGTGTATAATATTTTCTTGAAAACTTTCTTTGTAGTTCTTTTTCCTTTATATGTGTGTTTTCCTTTTGAGTAACCTTCATCATTTCTCTTTTTCTTATGAGGACATTTGTTAGCAAAATGATCAATATCATCACAATTAAAACAAATTAAAGGTAGCTTACCTCTATACCTATTGTTGGTTCCCTTGTTCAGTGTTTTGACGAAGTTGGCCACTTCTTCATCATCTTCCAAGGCATCACTGTTGCTGCTATATTCTTCTTGTTCCTTTTTCTTTTGCTTTGATCTTTGAATGCCTTGAAGGATATTTCTTTTACATCTGTATTTTCCTACTCAATTCTCATTTCATATGCTATGAAGATTCCATGCAGTTCATCCATGCTTATTGAGTCCAGATCCGATCTTTCTTCTAGTGCTGATATCTTAGGGTTGAATCTCATAGGAAGAGTTCTTAGTATCTTTTGAACAATTACAGATTCTTCAATTTCTTCTCCCAATCCTATGATTTCATTCACTATTTCATCGACTTGTAAGAAGTAGGCTACAATATCTTCATCTTCCTTCATTTTTAGTTGTTCGAAATGACCTCTGTAAGTCTGAAGCTTTGCTGCTTTGACTTTTGTATCTCCTTCATAAATATTTTGAATCTTGTCCCAAATATCTTTAGCGGATTTATAGTGTGCAACTTTGGTGAATACCGTATCTCTGAGACCATTCAAATGTGCATTTGTGTCTTTGGAATTATTCTCCCCAAGTTTTACTGCTTTGTCATTTGTTGGTGGAATTGTTGGTGTTGTGTATCCATCTACAATTGATTGCCAAACTTGAAATCCCTGTGCCTGTATATATGTCTACATCCTTATTATCCAAAAAGAATACTTTTGTCCATCAAACTGTGGTATTCCATTTTTATATGAGTTGGTACTCTCCATGATCTACCTTTCAGTGGTTAAACTGATTCCTGAAGGAACCTACTCTGATACCAATTGTTGGATTACTGAGGGGGGAGGTGAATCAGTAATAGAGCAATGTAATCCTTTTTAACCATATAATCCAAGTGTTATATCAATGAATCATTATCATCCAATAAATTCAGAGTAAATAAGCAATGAACAAACATACGCATACACAGTACAACAATGTTTTACGTGGAAACCCAAATCGAGAGAAAAACATAGAATGCTTTTTCTTATATGTCTTGAAGAATTACATTCATTGGAAGCACCAAATTCCTTTGTTTTCCAGATGCAACTGCAAGGAGGCTCCAACCCCCTAGTTTCTTAGGCTACAACCTGAGGGAAGCTCCAACTCCCCAATTCTCTGGCTACAACTAGAAGGAGGCTACAACCACCTGTCCTTGCCCCGTCCTGCCACCATGAAGTAGAAGTAGAATGATTGAACCATTGTCAACATGTCACTGTGATATATACCACTATAAACCTGTACCAATAAATTTGAACCATGCATCAACCTGTACCTCAACCTGTAATCAACTTGTACCATAAACAAGTGCATTAACCATGCACCAACCTGTACCAAATAACCTATAATCAACCTGTACCATAAACAAGTGCATCCAATCATGTACCGAGTATGTACCAATCATGTGTCAACTACTCATCAACTACGACTCATCAATATGTACCAGAATCATCAACTATACACCTCATGTATGTGCCAACTCATCAACTACTTGTCTCAACCATGTACTCAACATGTACCTCAACCAAAATCCCTCATAAATTTCATCCTCCAAATCTGATTTGTAGCTCTGTAATAGACCTGGTGTATATGATCACATTCCTGCAAATCTTCCTTAACTTCACCAACAAGAGACTAGCATTTTCATCAAACTTTTCTTTAGTCTCACATGCCTAGTTTTGGATTAGTCAACAACCCTAAATTGAAGTAATCGTAACTTTGTACCTATAATGTATAAATACATGAAACTGATACACAATGTTATTCAATGTGTTTTATGAAATTTCTTCAGGTGTCACTACTTGTAACCTCTCAAAAAATGATTTATAGCAAAAATGACATACCTTGTTGAATTCTAGCTTATTCTAGAGAGCAACCTTGTAGAGTGTTCTCCGCATGAAATATTTGTTGAATTGATCTGAAACTCTTACACAACATACTAAAAACTGTACCCTAACCAAAAAATTTGATTTCACTGAATTTGGATCTATTATGAATCATTTATGACATGTTTATCCAAAACACTTGTTTTTGACTAGTTTCAGGACCAACCACAAACCCTATTTTCCACAGAGTGTAACTCCAAAAATACAATGACCCATAAGATGAAATTTTTACCAAAGATACTTGGAAATGTTTTCTCAATGGCATAGAAATTTCACAGTCTGAATCATTATAGGAAAAAAGGTATAGTGAAAATGGTGAGATGACCTATAAACAACATACCTTAGAAAGCACCATCAAAATAATTTATCCTTTCTTGCATTTCGGCCTTCTTTTCTTCACCTTTCCTCAGAATTTCGGCTTAGATATCCTTGGTTACCTCAGACACCTATAGATATTCAATATTCTCAAGTGTGTTTAAAATGAGAGAGCCTTGCCTCTTATTTATACTCTCCAAGTAGCTTCCTTAAAAACATCTTCTAGGTCACTTGGCCCCACTTTCCTTATTTTAGGGTTAACCCACTTCTAATTTATCCATTAAATTTATTATTGAAATAATTTATTTTGTATTCACTTTTAATTATAATACACTCATTACTTCACTTTATTATTTACCTTTTAAAATCTCTGAAACCACTTTGACTACTTTGACCTTTTGGGGCTTCTAGATAACATATGAGGGTCCTCCAACTTCGTAAGGCCATAACTCCTAAACCGTGAAGAGTTATGTGACGTTCCACATACCAACAGAAATGGAATGACATGTACTATCCATATAGAATAGTATTATCTTAAAATATATCATAACTCATACTATTATCCATCAAACAAACTTGGGTCCATTACCCAAACCTGGGGTCTCCAACTTCTCATGGCCATAACTCTCTAACCATGAGGAGTTACATGACGTTCCACATACCACCAGAAATGGAATGACAAGCACTATCCATATAGGATAGTTTACCTGAAAAAATCATTTTCCTTCATCTCATTATTCCACAATTAAGCATGGGTTCTCTTACTCTCCAAAGCGTTTTCCCGTGAGGGATTTCACCATAAGGGGACCACTTTGGATTTCATCCATCTTTACTTCTTATCAATCATGAAAATACAATAATGAGTCATCTTTACATCAAACAATCTTGGGTCCATTACCCAAACCTTTGTGTTGCGGGGCTTTATTCAAGGGTTGACATCAATGACAACCAACCATAATGAACATTCTTTTTCCTTAATGAGTCAGTTAGTCTCAAGTCTCAACTCCAGATAAGCTTATATCAAGTGGCTTGTACATCTACTCATAAATCAGTTACCTGACCCATGTTCACGAAAGAAGATGAATCGACCAAAAGAAAAGTTCCAATCTACCAAAGCGGAATGGTAGTCGAGCAGAAGTGAAGTAAGTAAAATAAGGAAGGGGGAAAATAGCCTAACATAATGAGTTGAAAAATAATAAGGAAAGGTGCTCAATGAATAATTTGGGTCGATTGGCAATGGAAAGAAATGCTCAAAGGGAGAATTGGAAACCAACGGTGAAGAAAAATGTCTAAAGGGTGATTGGACAACTAGAAATGAGAGAAAACATCCCAACAACTTCTTAAAACACCGACCATCATTTAAATTCACCTATCATCATCCAAATATGCCTAGATAAGGAGGGATTCTCCCAACAACATCTAAATTAGACCAACAACATCTAAAAACTCCCCTGCAAGTACTAATCTTCCCAACATCCTTTAAAAATTTCAAACTTATAAATATTCCCAGGTAAGGAGGAATCATCCCAACAATGTTTAAAAAGGTCCAACACAATTTAAAAAAACACTTAGGAAAAGTGTAGCTAGCCTCGATAAAAGGAAGTCGGGTAGGCTGAGTAAATTCGACTGTTAATTAAGATAATATGACTCATAGGAAGTCAATTTGATAGGTTAATGAGTTTTTCAAGAATGTAAGTCCACAAAGTAAGAATTCGACCAACAAGGAGTAGAGTCGATCGGGGAAATGAAACTCAACATTGATTGTAATGTAAGTCGACCAGGTAAGGAATTAAGTTGTCCTTATAAATTAAAATTGACTATCATAATTTATTTTTCTTGGAAAGGAATCCAATAGACCAAGAGAATGTGTAGTCAACCAGACACAAAATAAACACCCATGGGGTGATGTAACTTGGTCAGGAATGAAGGTAGATTCCATGTGTCAGTGAAAAATGTTCTAGGTGTAAAGAACTCACCCAACATATTAAAATTTTACTTGGTAATTAATTTGGATGCCCAACACTAGAGAATTTGACCCAATGGTACTCTAGTTGACAAGAGGAAGTCAATTTGACTGGAAAGTGAGGGGATCAACTACCAATGAAAGTTAACCAACCAGGGAAACAATTCAACTTCCCAGATAGAGAGAATTATGGTCCCAATAAATAAAAATGCCCAAGAAATTTAATTAGATTCCTAGGAAATATAAATTTGAACAACAAACAAATTTCAATAGGAATTTTTAGGAAAGGTTCAACATCAACTCTACACATATTGTGCATGTATCTCATAAGCTTACCTACCCCGATTGATAATTGAATGTTGAGAAACCTAGACCACTATGCAACCCAACAATTACCAAGAAATCCACGGGATACTCCCATGAATCCAAGGTTACTATGATGTCATCCAATACTCTAGTGGGATTGACCCTGGATTTTTCAGCAAGTTCTAGTACGGTGGGAGAGGGTCATAGATTTTCAAATTGCAATTTTTCCATTGTTGGGACAATAATAATGTTAATGGTAGCCCCTAAATAAATGAGGGTGTTATCTAGGGAAACATTGTTGATAAATATGGTGACTATTGGGTTTCCTAGATATACATATTTTTCCATCATAGTCTTTTTTGACATCAAATCAACCAGTCGTCCTTCTACTTGAATTGTGAGGGGAAATTTTTGTTTTCTTCCTGTTTTTTTAATGCATAAATACCTTATGGTTTTGGAATATACGGGGACATACTTTATAGATTTCACCATGGGGATTTTGAAGAAAATAATTTTTAATTCCGCTTCTAAATCAAATTCTAGTTGGACAACATGTTTTCCAATGGCTAATCTCTCCGGATAGGGAGGGATTTTGGATGCTTGTGATTGTTTTTTATGTAAGTGGAACTTTGTGGTTTTTCTTCCTGAGGTTGTTGTAAATGTGAAGTGAAAGGTGTTTATGTAATGGGAATGACTACTTCCTCAGGATGGTCTTCATTGTTTATCTTATCAAGAGTTTCCTCCTCTTCCATTTCCTCCTCAATGACTACAGTGGAATCTTTTGGTTTCAAGAAATTTCTTGACCTTAGGTGTATGTCGTGTATTAGTATTAGAGTGACCAAGTATGTCAGAAATTTTGGGATCTCAACATTAAAGGCATACTAAATTGGATGCTTGTTAGGATCGGGGATTGGTTGTGTAGGAAACTGCATCGGTCTAGGGGGGTTTGGATATGCAGTCAAATTTGGTAATTGTGGAATAATAAGATGAGGTAAACATAGTTTCATTTGCATAGGAATGTAGGATTGTGGAATTTATGAGGGATATTTTGGATACTGTGGGTAAACTTGACAAGGTATGGGAATAAGAATATTTCCATAGGTGTTCCCTCTGTAGCCTTGTTTCCAAAGCTAATTTTCATTGTATTGTTGTGGCCATGTAGGTTTCCAAGGATGATTTTTCTGCCAAGGTATCTGAGTGTTCCATTTTTTAGAATTATACGAAGGAACAAACTATAGAGAAGGTTCTTGTGATAGACCTTGTACATAGGTTTTCCATGGTCTCTTTCGGGCAGCTTGGAAAGAAGGTTCAACTATCTCGTTTCCTCCTTTGTAAATAGCTTTTAGTCACGGAAACGAGGGGAATTTTTTTTTTTCATGATCATCTACACAAATAGCATAAATCTGCACATTGTTTAGTGGTCATTCTCTTGGAGGGTACCCTTTTCTACATTGTTGACAAAAAATATTTAGAGCTACAATTTCTTCCTCATGTTTCTTTTTAATTTTTATGGTATCTAACTATGAGCTAAGAATACCAAGGATTTTTGTTTTTAAATCTTCTAACAAATTTCCTAACTCCACCCTTGTGAATCCACCTGTAGTAGATTTAGTTACCCTGGAAAAAGTATCCCTTATCCCTTTACCCCATTTGGCTCTGCTCCTTGAATATTTCCTACATCAATTGTAAATATTAGCAAATGGAAAATGAGATATATCACCAGAACCCATCAAATTAAGTACATCTATGTATTCTTCCAAAATTTCCCTCAAAAAAATAGTTACGGTTGTCTCATCACTTAATGCTCCTAGTTTAGTCTTTTGAAGGACGTATAGAAATTTATCAACAAAGTCCTCAAGACTTTCCTCAACCTGCTGCTACATTTTGAAAATATCATTCTGTGAATCCCTAGTTCTGTAATAGTCTTGGTACTTCTTAAGAAAGATAGTTTTCATTTCATCCCAATATCTAATCAAGAATTCTCCAAGGCCCATAAACCACCTTAGAGAAAACTCTTTCAATGTTGTTGGGAAAAATTTAAGTTTTTGAGTAACATTTGCATAGTTATAGCTTCAAGATAAAATGTCAATTCAAATAGGAAAACATCTAGATCTTTTGTGGCCATACATCGGAATTTTTTTTAGGACTAATGGAGGGATTTTTCTCATAGCCATATTTGGTGCCAAGTCAAGAATAGGGAATCCAAAGGTTGCTTCTCCTTTGGTATCTTCATTGCTCCTTTCTTCATCCACCATGTTTCCAAACAAACTAATTTCTTCCAACCTTGGTGATAAATTGGGCTCAACAACTGGGTTGTGATAAGTGTTGAAATGATATTTGATATATTTCTCGGTCATCCCTTCAATAGTGGGGGATTCAATCTGAGAGACAACCACATTTAGTGGAAGCCCAAAGAGATATGTAATGCATTCAGTATTGACTTTTTGGTCCAATGTTGGATCAACCTTGGGAATTGGTCCACTAATCCAGGTGTTTTCATATTCTTGACTCTTATATCCTTATTGTATGTCCTATACATATTCCACAGTAACTTTAGATTGAGGTGTAAATAGTTCATAAATCAATTTCAATGCATAAATTTCCCTTGTTCATTTTCTATCTGCATATATTTCAACTGGGTTAGTTGGGGGGGTTATTACTACCAAACAAATTTGTTGGAATTTCACTTATTGATTTAAGAAACCTATCTCTACTATCCCTAGGCCTAACCATGAGTCAACCACATGACAAAAGATATTTTGAATAGACTCACCAAAGTGAATGTGGTGGGATAAAACCCTTGTAGGAATTCAATTGTTGGGGCGCCTTTGCATCTTATCTTATGTCCTCTGTCAGATCTGCAATGTAGTGTGAAATAAAAACCACTAAACAAACTCTTCTTCTATCGTTTTACCTTTTACATCCCCTCAATAGTGATGTCAAAAATGTTGGGTCAATTAATTGTCGTAATAAAAACCCCTTTTACTTTTCAACCAATTTTGTAAACTGATGAGTTGTAGACATAATGTGTGTGGGTAGAGGATCAAAGTTGTAACTACTCTAGTTATTCTAACTTCAATAGACAAACAAACCATGCAACAAACCAATCACTAATGAAAATGCTATCAATCTAATCTTAACTGTATCCACAGATTGAATACCAAACATGAGTAGAAATAAAATAGTGTGTATGCCATGCATATATCTTTGCATGATCATGTCTCTGATATGTTCTCATTATTATCTTTCAATTTGCATATCTTAAGGGTTCACACATAAAACAATCAAATATACTCACAAAAAACTCACAAAAAACTCGAAAACAAAGACTAGTAATGATTTATTTTCATCAAATCTCCTTCTAATATCCAATCTATAGTATTTCACTTCCAGAGGCCAAGTACTTTCGGTCTATGTATAAGGTTAAATATGACAATAATAATTCTATTTACTTTTCAAAATCTTATATAACAAAATGAGGAATTATCGTCACATGTTTTACTCTAACTTTGTTTTTATCAGTCAGCTAAAAGGATATTGAATCTCCACTTTGGTGCTACTGATTTTGTGTTGAACCTCTTAGTTTAGAGTGAAAGATTATGAACATAAAATCTAACACCCAACCCACAATCAATACTTTTAATGGAAAGGACATATGGTGGCATTGTACTAATAAAAAAAGTTTGTTCATATAGAGGTGACTCAAGTTGTCATTCATTATTCAGTATTAATTGTCTGATGTAATAAAACTGGAAGAGATAAGAAACAATCCCTTAGTATTGATCTTCACAAAGTATCTCATAACAATCCAAGAATTGGATTCCTTTTCACAAGTGATTAAATCAACCTTTATCAAATTGTATAATCTAATAAACACACTGTAAAATTTTCATCAATGAGAAAGCTCAATAAAAGTGTAACAAACCATTCAAAAGGAAAAAGCTTGGTCTCCTGCAAAATATGCAAATGGTTTTATAAACTAACTCTGGAGGTCACTGTTGTCACACAATGGGCATACCCAAGGTTAAACATTAATTCACCAAAAAATCCCAAGATATCGACCCTTTCGATATCACCCACAAGTAGGGGAAGTTTCACTTGAGGTACCTATCGAGACTACAGGAACTAGGCTTCTCCAGTCATGGGGGAATACGAAGTATTCATCCTTTACTATGTAATTAAACATTCATTCAAATATCATGTGTGTGAAACCATAACAGTACCATGACATCTAACATAATCTTCCCACTTAACCATTCATCATATGCGTGAAACCATCAGATAGATATTCATAGTAATCATTACTCATCTATTCTATGTGCACAATGAAAAAAAATAAAAACACATCATGACATCATACACATCAGAACACAAGGATTTAACGTGGTTCACCCCAAATTGGGATACTTCCACAATGGATCACTTCTTATATTATTTATTCATAGTCTTCCATACAATCATGCACATTGCACTCATAAAATGTTCTTCGGTAAAACCCAAACCTACCCAAGTCGTTCTATGTTCCAGTGCACACATATCTCTCTACTTGGCTTACTACTCATTGCTCAATAACCAACTTAGTCATAATTCTCCTTCAAAGCGCTCACCCTTTCTCATCACCCTCCAATGTTATCTTTTACCCAAAACCATTACATGTTTATAGTTTTATAGTAGGGCTTAGCTCGTTACAATGTGGACAAAATGTCCCAATACTCCTAACTAACTTCTTCCTTTTGCGCACTGACTCCTTAACATATGTTATATGTATTTTGCACACACTGATCCTTTATTGATTTGTCCTGCTATCCGCTCCCGTTTGATTCCCAAAACTTACCCAAAATGGCCTGCGCCAACAGTCACACATTGATAAATCATACCACTCATTAATAAACAATCTTGAGGTTGTCTTTGGGTGAAACCCTTCACACTCAACTATGCAATTTATAGTATTATGCTACAAAAATAAGATGAAAATAAAACAACAACCATACTTGTTGAAGCAAGTTTGTAATAGACTTTAGTCATGTAGCATATATTTGTCAATCTTCTTATCTTTTTACTAGCATGGATTTCATCAAAGTTTCAAATATATTGTTATATCTCAACAAAGGTTATAGTAACAATTATCTTTTCAAATTTATCTTTGCAACACAGTTTCAAAATCTCTCATTTTTATATAAACCATTGGCTAATATTTTGATTAGTTAAATGTTCTATCGTAGCCCATAATTTTTTTCTTTTACCAAAAGAAAATCAACAAAATATACCATCAAAACAACTAATAGATTCAAAATTCATTCTCTGGAAAAACATAGCAGTGTTGATAATGAGTCAAACCCTAGATGTGATATCAAATCTGTTATATAGATTGAATGAAAGGGGTTTCTTACCCAAGATAGAATTCAAAGTCTATAAATTTCCATTCATCCACATAAAGGAAGATATTGTAGACACACAACATCTCTAAATCAATCTTTAAACACTTGCACCACAAGAACGAATCAATATCATAAACTAAAATAAGTTAAATAAATAACTAAGCTCGACATCCCTAGGATTGAAGGGACCTTTCGAACGCTGGTAGTGAGCTGTGGAGATTCACTTACTCATGAAAAGAAAAACACCATGACTCAAAATTTGTAAATTTTATTAAAAAAAAGGATGCTCACAACTTACACCATTTGTATCATATAAATTAAAGATATCACCAAATAGCGATAGTCTTCGTCTATTCCTTTATGAAAGAGTATAAAATATGGTTCTTCACCTTGATTTATAAAGAAAATACGATTTTACATAAAATCCCTAATACACAGATGAAGTCGGCCTCCTCTATTCTTGAGGAATACGAAGACAAAAATAGTTTTACAATTAAGAAATTGAACTTACTTCGATTATTCCCAATAACTAGTACAAAATAAGTAAGAAGATCAAACCAATGGTGATCTCATTTATTTTCGTATGATGTTGGACGCATACAAATAACAACCAAATATTGTGAATCTCGAACCCAAGAAAATCTTGGTCGCTAGAACCTTTGTCCATTTGTTGATCTAGAAACCCACATTGACAAAGAATGGTATAGGAATAAAGTACTAATAGACCACGATCCATGATGGCACTTCACTCTCCAATGCCCAGGAAATCAATCTTCATTTGGGCATGAACATGTGTTTGAACCTTGAAATCCTGGTACCGGAACAACTGTGGTACAAGAATACCACTACATTCTTCATTAGCAAAACTTGTTTTAAAAAATCCTAACAATTTATCAAAAACTTAGGAAAAATGACAAAATGAACAATCATACCTCATAATACTTTCCAAAGGTAGTTTTATTCTAGAAATGACAAAAAAAATGGTATCAAGGCTAGGTTTAGGGATAAAAAGGAGCATAAGTGAAAGAAAAGGTGTCCAGATCATTACAAAATTGGGGTTCAACAGTCTCCTATTGCCTAACCCTTGTCCATCATATCCCATTTCCCTGGTATGCTTCTCAAATTCACCAAAATGGTCTCAAGAGATCCCTACGGAATATGATCTCATTGAGGTGGTGTCAGCCATGGTGCTAGTATTTGCAGTGGAAATGGAAGGTTTCATTACTCCTTTATGTTCCTAGACAGTTTCTTGAAGCCTTTCCAAGGCCTTCTCCTTCTCTTCCAAATATCGTTGCAACTACATCATCATTTGCATGAACCTATCCTCTAGCCAATTATCCATTTGGATGACCTTCTTACAAAGGTATAAAATTTGTTCTCTATGCTTGTCCCAATCTATTTTGACTCTACTGAAAGATTCTTTACATTCTTCAAACTTATTCTTGAACATCTTAACTTTCTCTTTCAACTGCTCATTCTATTCCCGAACCTGAGAATTATTGACCCTTAAACCTTCCACTTGTCTTTGTTTTCTTTACCCATGATGAGGTTTGAAATGTTCTATTCAAAGTCATGGAAATAGTCACAGTCAAGGATGCAACTTCTCTAATACCATTTTATTTGTAAACAGGAGGTTTATAGCCCACTAGCTCCACCAACATATATATTGTGCAGAAATTTAATTTCTAATCTCTATCTTAGTCTTAGATATAGTTATCGATCTACAAAAAAACCACTAGGCCTATGTTCCTCTGTGATTCTCTGTAATCTCTCTTCTTTGTCTATTGCAAATCCATATCCTACTTGTAACCTGCACACTACAACTAGCTAATAACACAATAAAAACCCATTCAATAAAGATCAATTCTATGCAAATATTATGAAGATGGTGATTGATTTTGATGCCATGTGAGTTCTTTATTCTCATGGCAATATTTGTTCTTCCGATTGTTTCAAATCCTTCTTTTTGCAACTAATGGAAACAACCAATTGTAATCCCCTTTGTTTGCAGATTGTTTGCATGCAAGAAACCATATTTCAATGTATTGGAAAATTCTTTGTCCTTAATGATTCAATTATTCTAAAGTCTCTACTCAAGATAGTTTTCTCTCGAGTGATTTGTACATCTGCTCATAAATTAGTTACCAGGCCCATGTTCACCAAAGAAGATGAATCGACCAAAAAAAAAGGTCCAATTGACCAGAGCAGAATTCTAGTCGAGCATAAGTGAAGTTCGTAAATAAGGAAGGGGAAAAATATCTCAACGGAATGAGTTGACCAATAATAAAGAAAAGTACTCAATGGAAAAGTTGGGTCGATTGGCAATGGGAAGAAATTCTCAAAGGGTGAATTGGAAACCAACGGTGAAGAAAAATGTCTAAAGGGTGAATTGGACAACTATAAATAAGGGAAAACATCCCAACAACTTCTAAAAACACCCACCATCATCTAAATTCACCCATCATCATCAAAATATGCCCAGACAAGGAGGGATTCACCCAACAACATCTAAATTAGACCAACGACATCTGAAAAAACCCCTTCTAGTAGTAATATGCCCAACATCATTTAAAAATTCCCAACAACTTCTAAATATTCCTAGGCAAGGAGGAATTATCCCAACAACGTTTAAAAATTTCCAACACAATTTGAAAAAACACCTAGGAAAAGTGTAGCTAGCCCCAATAAAAGGAAGTAGACCAGGATGAGTAAATTTGACCGCTAATTAAGATAATCTGACTAGTAGAAAGTCAAGTCGATAGGGTAACAAGTTTTTCAAGAATGTAAGTCCACAAAGTAAGAAATCGACCAACAAGGACTCGAGTCGACTGGGGAAATGAAACTCAACTTTGATTGTAATGTAAGCCAACCAGGTAAGGAATTAAATTTCCCTTATAAATTAAAATTGACTATCATGATTTAGTCGTCTTGGAAGGAATCCAATAGACCAAGAGAATGTGCATTCGACTAGACAAAAAATAAATGCCCCTGGGGTGATGCAACTTACTCATGCACGAAGGTAGATTCCTTGTGTCAGTGAAAAATGTTCTCAGTGTAAGGAACTCTCTCAATAGATTAGAAATTTGACTTGACAATTAATTTGCATGCACAACACTAGAGAATTTCACCCAATGGTACTCTAGTCGACAAGAGGGAGTCAATTTGACTGGAAAGTGAGGGGATCAACTAGCAATGAAAGTTAACCAACTAGGGAAACAATTCAACTTCCCAGATAGAGAGAATTATGGTTCCGATAAATAAAAATGTTTAAGCAATTTGATTAGATTCCCAGGAAATATAAATTCGAACAACAAACAAATTTCAATAACCATTGGTCTTCGAATTCAACAAAAAGTGGACAATGGACATTCGAGAGTGGTCATGCTTCTTGATTTTGATTAAAACTCAAGTATAGGACAATTAAGGTAAATACATGGGATTCATTTCTCATCTCATAAATGAAGAAAAAAAAATAATGATCAACATAATGAAATAAAAACATAGCCAATCACAATTGAACTATGAAGTTTTGCATTGGAAACCAAAACGGGAAAACCAACTTCGAATGGGGCTCAATATTTTCATTATGGAAATCTCTCATTACAATACAATCTTGGCTTCCTCTTCCTCTTTATTTCTCGGCCAAAACAGAAAAGGCCCATTGCAAATGAGAGAGAGGAAAGAAATAGGGAGAGTTGGAGGGTAGGGGGTGTTGATATTATGGTAGCTGCAGGAGGTATTTACCTCCACATGTAAACTTGACGAGAATATAATATTTTAGAAAGCAAGAAGAAAACCTAATGAGTTGGATAATAACCCTAGAATACAAGTTGGCTCAAGAGGATAACTTGTATTAGGTTATTAGCCTCCAAGAGAAGAATTTGGCTAGAAGAAATATTATATACTAAAGAATTAGTACCCAAAATGAGAAGTCGGCCCTGATAGTCTGCCATATTTAGTATAAATACAGGAGGCTGGTCTTCATTCTGGCCAGTATTCTCAGAACTGTAGAGCACACTTGTGCGCATTGAAGTTAGGCAGTTTTGTGCGCAAGTCTAGAGGAGAGTTGTCATTGCAGCTGTTGCAGCTAGTAGATTTCGTTTTGGCTTGGACTATCTCTTGGTTATGGTTTGGACTATCTGATCATCTCTTGTTTGGTGCACTATCCTTGGAGAAATGTGCGCTACCCTTTGTTTGTATATCTAGCATAGGGCTTGCTTCCAAAATGATTCTCTGTCAAGGTTAAAGTGCTCGGAGGGTGGCTTCGGCCTATGGTTGGGTGACAATAGTGATATTGTCTATGGTAAAATGAGCACAATCCATCATATTCTAACGGGTTATGGGCCCACACCTCCTTCATTTAGTCTAACCACTGAAAGGGAGAATAGCCATAATGATATTAAGCTCGTTGAAGAAATGTCGCTAGGGTTTCTAGTAGGAGCAGTCACCAAATCACTGCCACTAGGGTTACTAGAAGGTGCAGTTGCAGAAACCCTAACCCTCTCGTTGAGGCACCTTAAGTGAAGGGATTGACCTAATTTCTGGATATACCATTACACCCTAGCCTAGCGCATCTCCTGGTACTCTCAGCAAGCCAAGACATCAAGTTTGAGTTTTTGGTTAAATCTAGGGTTGACCAAGTCAAAGCAACCATGACTTACTCTATGAAGTCAAAAAACAAGTTAGATGGAACTTCTAACTTTAGAGCATGGAAGAAAAGGATTGACCTCATCCTTGCCAAGAATAAATTGTTGGATATCATGAAAGGAAAGACCGTGGAACCAGAGTTTGAAGAAGGAAAAGAGAAGGAACTACAAAACGTTGTAGTTATGGAGAAGTTCAAAGACGGTGATATCAATTCCATGAGTATCACAGTGGACTCTATAAAAGACCACTTGATACCCTACATCTCCCATCTTGACTCATCAAAGAAGATGTACAATTCCCTAACAAACCTCTTCTCAGTCAGAAACATTGGACAAGTAATTAGTCTGAAGAATGAGCTCTGTGACATGAATATGAATGATGATGACAACATAACATCATACTTTGTGAAAATATCTCAGTTAAGAGATCAACTACAATATATTGAAGAGATCATTTCAGAGAAGGAATTGGTAAACATAGTACTCAATGGTATTCCCAAGACGTGGGATGCATTTGCTGCAAGCATGAACACAAGGAAGGAGTATCCTACATTTGAATAACTTTGGACTTGTTGTGCTCAAGAAGAATCAAGGATCAGTGCAAAAAAAAAACCCCAAAAGAAGTACGATGATCAAGCCTTCACAACAAGGTTCAAGGATTTCAGGAACAAAAAGAAGTTTGGCTCCAGGAAGAAAACAAATCAAGAGAAATATATGTCAAGGATACAATGCTTCAATTGTCAAAACTATGGTCACTACAAGAATCATTGTCCCAAGTTAAAGAAAAGGAAGGAAACACATGAAGCATCAGTTTCCAAGGAAAGGGAACCCTCAAAGAAAACCAAGCAGGACAAAACAAACTTCTTCTTCTAAGACAACGTAACAATACTCTTCATAGTTCTTGTACATACCATGTTTTCAGTACATATCTTGCATATCTATTTTTTAGAAGATAATATGTTCAAAGAGAAACTGTGTTTATGGAAGAACAACAAGATAAGGACTGCTATCATTATGACTATAAGACAAGATGCAAGATACGTTGAAATCAGAAAGAAACCTAGAAGAAGTAAAGACAGAAAGAAGTCAACAATCAAGAGGAAATTGGAAAAAGATTTGTAATACCTTGCAAAAGGCAATAAGGATGTAGACGGAAGTGTGGACTCTCCTAGATGGAGGGAGCCAATTATATATTACCAAAATAAGAGCATGCATTCATACATGAAGCATGGATTAGGAGGGAGTTAATCCTATGATCCATTAAAGGTGATAAAGTATATATCCATGAGAGCAGCCATGAAAAGCAGTATGTGTTCAGTTTGACCTTAAAAGAAGTCTTCTTCGAAAAGAAGACTTAAAGCATCCTTGGTTATCCATCCACATCCATGATCCTACTATGAAAGGAAGAAGTTGGAATCTTCAGAGCATGGAATATATAGAAAACTCCATGGACCCAAGAGCTAAAGAGAAACCTGAGGAAGAACATGAAGATTCCAAGAAAGAAAAAGAAGCCAAAACAACCAGTCATTGTATCGAGAATCACAAGATTACCAGCCTGGTATGAATTCACTAAAAGAAATCAAGTAGAGGAACTGAAAGTTGTGATGAAGAAAAATATATGAAATACTTATGAATGTAAGCATTGCAAGATCCAAAACTAGAGGTTCTCCCAGATGGAGGGAGAAGACTATGATGATTACTTGTTCTAGTAAACTAGATATATCTCTACATGAGCCATTATATCATCTGCAATATCCATGGGTTGGAGTTATACATCAGATGAATGCAAAGACTGTTCTCCAGAGAAATTGAACAAAGAGCATATGAAGAGCAACCTCAAGGCTTTGAGGTATACCAGAAAGAGACCCGTGTATGTAGATGGAAGAAGACAACTTGGTGGAGAACCTCTAATGCACATCAGATGCGCAATGAAGAATATGCATAATAGAGATATTGTATCAGAATGGTTACTCAGAAACTCAGGATGATGGATCGTTAATCCATGACAAACTCTCATGATGGCCGAAGAAGTACCACTTGGATATGTTCTAGTTTGACCCTTGCCATGGTATTGTGAGCTAGCAGGAACCAAAGAGGAATCCAACAATGATATACCTTATTGATCAGAGCTATATGAAGCCTTCAGAGAAAACCAATATTCCAGAAAAACCGAAGTACATTTGAGATCAAGAATTACATTCTCCGTGATGAAGTCCAGAAAGGAGAAAGTGGTTCTCCAATACATATCTCCATAGATGAGCAGATAAACATACATTTTGGTAAAGCTTCTGTCCAAGATGAAAGAGTTTGCGTACTCAAGCTGGAGCTCATGGAGACGACTTCCTTATTGAAAAAGGAAGAGATGACTCCCAGGTTAGGAGGGATAACTGATGTGTTATTGATTTATGGACAGTCATTTTTCAGTTCTAAAAATGGTCCAAGATGAGTAGTTCCTTTCCAGTTCGAAAAGTGGTCCAAGATGAGCAGTTCCTTTCCAGTTCGAAAAGTGGTTTGAGATTTTTGACGGACAGGAATTTTCCAGTTCAGAAAATTGTCCAGATCGAACAATCATTTTCATAATGAAAATGGTTCGATGGATTGTTGATGTACCATAGAAAGTGATTTCCCATTGTGGTTAACATGGGGAATGGTCTAGGGAAGTCTCTCTTCGGACTGGCCCGCCTCGTCGGACAACCATTCTTTCGAAGTTCACAGTTGTGAGAAATTTCGAAGAATGGTCTGTTTTGGAGGTTGGTGCGAGACAATCATTTCCTTAGGAAATGGTCTTGACAATCATTCCTTAGGGCAGATTCATTCTCTCTAGGTTTCACTTTGTTTAGTGTCAGAGGAATGGCCCGGGGTGGAGAATGGTCCAGGTTCAACAATCAGGGATAGGCATTCCTTAGGGAAGACTCATTCTCTCCAGGTTGCACTTTGTTTAGTGTCGGAGGAATGGCCCAGGGTGGGGAATGGTCATGGCTCAGAAATTGGGACAATTATTCTTCCTTGCTTGAGAAGAATAGTCCAGATAGATCATCATTAATGTTTTTACCTTCTAAGGGTAGATGCTCTTCCAGATCTCACAGATGTGAGTGGAAGAATGGTCCAAATGATTCAGTTTATATCATAACATTGTTTATGTGTAGGTTGATATCAAATGATTGTTATGAAGACTATACATCTCTAGAGAGTAGATGTACACTACTGTGGTGGATGTGTTCCAGTTTTTGTGACTATACGTCACTGATCAAGTACATGTGTGCTACTTAGTGTGGTAGTGTACCACTATATTGTAGTTATGTACTACTATGGATAGAAACAGTTGTGTTCTATTGAATGATATTGTTATGATTGCCTTGAAGACTATCAACAATGTTGGAAATGATTATCAGCTAGATGGATGATCAATGGACAGAGATTTCCTAGACGAAAAATGGTTCAAGACATTTACCCTTCTAGGACTTATGTTCAGATTAGAAGAATGGATCTTGTGTCACTCTCTGGAGTGAGTGAATTATCCAACATCATGTCTAATTACTCATATGGAGTATGGTTTCGAGAGATGATGTAGTTGATGACACTGATGGTGATGATGGTGCTCATGATCTAGTTATGAGATAGTCTATATGACTATGTTGATGCTACCGGGTGAATGGTATATTTGTGTTGAAGACCATTACCTTCAATACCTCCCTAGCTAGGAGGGAGTGTTGATATTATGGTAGCTGCAGGAGGCATTTACCTCCACGTGTAAACCTGGTGAGAATAGAATATTCTAAAAAGCAAGAAGAAACCTTAATGAGTTGGCTAATAACCCTAGAAGAAAAATCGACTCAAGAGGATAATTTGTATTAGGTTATTAGCCTCCAAGAGAAGAAGTTGGCTAGAAGAAATATTATATACTAAAGAATTAGTACCCAGAAAGAGAAGTCGGCCTTGACAATCTGCCAAATTTAGTATAAATATAGGAGGCCAGTCTTCATTCTGGCAAGCATTCTAAGATCTGCAGAGCACACTTGTGCGCACTGCAGTTGGGCAGTTTTGTGTGCAAGTCTAGAGAAGAGATGTCGTTGCAACTGCTGCAGCTAACAGATTTCATTTTGGCTTGGACTATCTCTTGGTTATGGTTTGGACTATCTGATCAGCTCTTGTTTGGTGTGCTATCCTTGGATAAAGGTGCGCTACCCTTTGTTTGGCTATCTAGCCTAGGGTTTGCTTCCGGAATGATTCTTTGTCAAGGTTAAGGTGCTCGAAGGGTGGCTTCGGCTTATGGTTGGGTGACAATAGTGATATTGTCTATGGTAAAACAAGCAGAATCCATCATATTTTAACAGGGGGAAGGAAAATAGACCTGACCCTTCATTTCCCCTTCCTCAACCTTCTCCTCTATTTAATTTTTAATTACATTTAATTCTACATTTTTCTCTAGTGTTATTTTTTTTGTCGTATTTAACTTTCAAATTTACATTTCTTTACAAAGCTTATTGACCTTCATTAATTGTTAATTTAACATTACAAGTACTGAGTCTTACACCATTCATTGGTCTAGATCCATTTTGGATCAGTCGACAATCCTTGTCGATTTACAAAACACTTCTCCAAATTGGTCGACTAGACTATCGACTATCGACCACTTCTTGGATGACGTGACAAATTATGATGTGGCATGACACGTTATCCTGAATTCTGAACTTGGTTGACATGGAATGAAAAATCATCACCTTCTTTTCTTCATCAACCATCGACCATTTCTTCCTCGATGAATTGAACACTTTTCCAATTCAACCGATGCTTGAGCTCGGCCCATTGACAATCAACAATTTATTTTGGCCAACTCCAACTCTCATTTTTTTTTACTGATCTCTGATTAATTTGGGTCATCGATCTATTATTCAAACTTATCTTGATCATCAATCTGATCTTCACAAAACCTCCAAATTGAATCTTGATCGTTGATCGGTCCCAACCTCCCAATGGCCAAAAATGAATCAAAACCATTGATTTGATCCAAATATACCTATGAGGAATAATGAGACAATTCCTTAAAGGTAATAGGTAATTCACATTAGGTAACATAGGTAATTCATCACCCTATAATATGAAAATTAGGGTAATATGTAATTCTTATATTCAAATAGCAAATTGTAATCATCACCCTATAATGTACCATTTTTATAATATATCATTTTCATAATATACCTTCTCGACCATTTCTTCCGTGAATACAAGAAAAAAAACATTGCATGAAATCCTATTACAACTCCTCAACTTTTTACTAATTTTAAAAAAGAAAGAGAAAGATTTTCTATAATTAAAGCCATTATATTATTATATAGACACCTCCCTCCATCATTACTCAGGCATTCTCCCCTTCGCCCGTTTTATTTTTATGGCAGTTGGGGAAGTCGAAGTGAAAGAGTAAATGAAAACGAAAGGCCGTCTATCGAAAACAAATAGCAGCGGAGACCCAGAACGCCTTACTATCCCGGGGACCGATGAGAGGATGGAGAGCATGGTTGTGGATGGCTTCGTGCGTGACGTAGGCGCGCCCTTCTGGGCACGTCCTCTCACAGGATCTTCTCTCCTTTCTCGACCCAAAGAACTCAATGTTCTTCTATTTCCCTATCGGAAAATTTTCACCCACAGAACTCTCTCACGGGATCTCCCTTTTCTTATCGGGAAATCAAACTTCGTGCTATCGCAAGGCCAATGGTCGAGTGTTGGATTCTCAAAACTCTGAACCCCGACAATTGTCAACGCTGACCTTTTAGTTTTCTATCGGGGTTCTTCCTATCGGGATTTCAGCACTTGCGATGTCCAAAACAAATGGATTTACCGAACCCCGAACCCCGATGTGCCGATCCTCCGATGCACACGCGAGTTGACTATTCAACGGTCCCGTCGCCTCGTCGGGATTTTGAACTTCGCGGGATCGCAAATCCTAATGCCAATGTTTCGGGACTTTACTTTCCCCGAACTTCGATAACTCGTGCCACCTGTCCACGTCACCGACTCCACTGTGGCCCCACACTGTTTCTTATCCTGTCGGGATATCGCGTATCGCAATATCGTGATTCCAAACTGCTAGAGTATCCTATCCTCAAGACCTTCGATATGCCGAACCCCGACTTCGTCAGATCTTCTGACACACGTCCCAAATGATGGGAGATTCAGATCGAACCTTGGGTCTCATAAAATACTAAAACCCAAGTTACTTACCTGCGTGAGTCTCGATGGTCGAAGTGTCGATGGACTTTCGATCTCGTCCACGTGTCCCGACTGATGAACGGCTCAAGTTGACTCGGGGTTTCCGCTATGTAAATTCACGATCCATTTTCCTCGTGACTCCCGATTCCACGAACCCCGATGCCTCAATGTCCCGATGCTTCTCAGGGTTTCCACTCTACTCACGAGGACTTAAATCCTGTGCAACTCCTGTCGAATCGGACGGTTGATGGGTAACTATGGGCTGATCCAGCGGTCCGCAATCTTCTGAGCTTGGACTCCGGACGCAACCGTAACCTCCCTACTCCTCTGGCAGATCAGACGGCTAGCGGGATTTCTCAAATCCTCTTCACAAGCTCCTGGTCGTTTATCTTCTCCTCCTCGATACGTTCACGAAGTGAACCAAGGAATCCTTCCTGGACTTAATCAATTGTTACTCAAACCTCCGTCGCCTTGAGTCACTCGATATGCATCAACTCCTTATGCTATCTTCAGTAGCTTCAAGGCTTTATCTCTCCTGAGCTTTCTCAGGACTCTGAGTCTTAGAGAAGATTCTTGCGCGCACTCCTTGCAACAATTATCAGACACTACCAAGTGATGAATACCTTCGACTCTGCGCACTCCTGCAACAACAGTCCTTCAATGCTCCACTCAGATTCACAAATGAGACTTTCCTTAGCCTGCGCACTCCTTGCACGGCTCCTATAACCCAATTTCACTTCTGGGTGAACGAGAACAAGAGTTAAACTATCTGAGCCTTCTGTCAACGCACTCTTTGCGGATGACTTCAACTGCACTCCTTGCAGGAATCCTCGCTCAGATAGAGAAACAATTGAAACTCATTCCTTCTACTTCCTTTCTCAGATTTCAAACACTCAGCAAGAAATCATTCATACATGGCATGTAAAACAAATGCATAACAGGAAGTAAATACTCATGAGCATAGAATTCAACATACATACACAGAGAACAAACACAAAAACATGGATTTGAATCAACCTCTTCTATTCATTCAACTCTGTACATGGGTGTTCTTCCACAACTCTCTGCTTCTCTTCTTCTCAATGCTCAAAATTATGTTACAATGCACAATGAGGGTGTCTATATCCCGTTTCCCTCTTTCTTTCTAAAACTGTCTAATATAATGTTAAAATCCTATCTACCTATTTCATCTCAACATAAATGCCTCTATCTACTTCAGACGAGAGCGTATGGCTCAAGGTCCGATTACAATATGCAAGTGCGCCTCATCTTAATGGCTCATTTAAGATGGCGCAACAACTCAAGGTGTTTTCAAAATTCGTGCTGGCTTGTCCAGCCATCCACTTGCATTCCATGCTGGCTCGCTTATCGTGAGAGATGCTCCTGCATCATACTCCCTCGCTTGAAAATTTTCATGGGCTCCTGTCCATGAGCTCATGCATGGTATGTCCATGCTTCTGTATCTCCGCTTCAATCTCCCAGCTGGCATCTTCAACTGGATGGCCCTTCCACTTGACCAAGTATTCAAAGTATTTTTTCTGCCTGGTCCTCTTACCCACTCGTTTATCCAGTATCCTCTCCATATGTGGCTTATCTGCAACTGACATATGTGTTTGCCACTGAACCTCTGATTGTTCATCACTTGTTCCTGCTTCCTCAGCTTTGTATGGGTACAAATCTGAGACATTGAATATCGGAGAAATTCCGATCCCATCGGGTAATTCAATCTCATAAGCATTTTCTCCAATTTTCTTCAAAACCTTGCAGGGTCCGATTTTCTTCATCTTTAATTTGTTATACGTTCCTCTCGGGAACCTTTCCTTCCTCAGATGTGCCAGAACTAGATCACCAACCTTGAACTGAAGTCATCTTCTATGTTGATCGGCTCTGCACTTATATTCTTGGCTTGATTTCAACAGTCGCTCCTTCACCTGACTGTGAAGTTCTTTCATCGCCTCAGCGAATTCTTCTGCACTAGCGCTCCTAGTCGCAGTCTATTTTGAATCCCTCACTTCATAAATTCCCCTCGGCTGCATGCCATAAACAATCTGAAATGGACTTTGCCCTGTACTCATGTTCACTGAGTCGTTATACGCAAACTCTGCCTGCGGTAATACATTGTCCCAACTGTTGTGGTGCTCTGTCACGAAGCTTCTCAACAAATCTCCTAGACTTCTGTTTACCACTTCTGTCTGCCCATTCGTCTGAGGATGATAAGCTGAACTAAACGACAAGTTAGTTCTCAGCTTCTTCCATAATGTCCTCCAGAAGTGTCCTACGAACTTCGTATCTTGATCCAAAACTATGCTCCTTGGTAAGCCGTGAAGTCGAATGACTTCTTTGAAAAACAGGTTCGCGATGTGAGTCACGTCACTGGTTTTCTGACATGGGATAAAATGTGCCATCTTGGAAAATCTATCCACCACCACAAAGATTGAATCAAATCCTCTTTGTGTTCTTGGCAACCCCAATACAAAATCCATGCTAATCACATCCCACGGCCTTTCAGGTATGGGCAATGGTTGATAAAAACCTGCATTCTGCTTCCTCCCCTTCAAATGTTGGTGAATTCTGCATCTGTCCACAAATCTCTTGACCTATGATCACATCCCTAGCCAAAAGTATGATTCGCTTAGCTTTGCTCATGTCTTGTCATGACTGAAGTGTCCGGCCAATCCTCCACTGTGTTTCTCCTTTAGTAAGTTCTCCCTCATGGAACAATTTGGAATACACAGCTGATTGCCTTTAAACAACAATCCTTCCTGGATCATGTATTCGGCCCACTGGCTTCTATCTCTGAGAACTGGATTCTTAGCTGTTTCATATGCCTCTTGAAAATCTGGATCATCTAAGTACATGTCTCTGAGATCATCAAAACCCAATGTTTTGACTTTGAATTCCTACAACAACAAACACTTCCTGCTCAAAGCATCAACAACTTTGTTAGTAGTACCAGAAATATGTTTAATCACAAATGTAAAATTCTGCATGTATTCAACCCACTTAACATGCCTCTGATTCAACTTCTCCTGTTGGGTCACAAACTTTAATGCATGGTTATCACTATACAGAACAAATTCCTTCGGAATCAAATAGTGCCTCCACTTTTTCAATGCCTGAATGATGGCATAAAATTCCTTGTCATATGTGGAGTACTTCACTTTCGCTTCATTCAACTTCTCGCTGAAATATGCAATTGGCCTGTCATCCTGACTCAAAACCGCCCCAATTGCAAATCCGCTTGCATCGCATTTCACTTGAAATGTTTTTCGGAAGTCCGACAACACCAAAATAGGTTGTTCCGTGATCTTTCTCTTCAAAAAATTGAAACTCTTTTCGGCTTCTTCTGTCCAGTGAAAATATTTGTGTCTTTTCTTTACAGTGTCCATCATCGCTGCGCTGATTCCACTGAAATTCCTGATGAATTTTCAGTAGAAACTAGCCAACCCATGAAAACTTCTCACCTCAAATATGTTCCTCGGTGATGGCCAATTCTTGATTACTTCCACCTTATCTGGATCCATCCTCAACTCATTTGCTGAAATAACAAATCCCAAATAAATAAGCTCTGTCTTCATGAATGAGGGATTTTTCATGTTTATCAACAGCTTCTCCTGCTACAATTTCTGCATCACTGTAGCCAAATGCTTCAGATGCTCCGCTGCCATTTTACTGAAAACCAATATGTTATCCAAATACACGATGACAAATTTCCCGATGAACTCCTTCAGGACTTCATTCATCAACCTCATGAAGGTACTTGGTGCATTTGTTAAGCCAAACGGCATAACAAACCATTCATACAACCCTTCGTTTGTTTTGAATGTTGTCTTCCATTCATCACCTTCTCTCATGTGAATCTGATGATATCCGCTTTTCATATCGATCTTTGAAAAATACTTTGCTCCACTTAAGCAATCCATTAAATCATCCATCCTCGGCAATGGAAATCTATACATGCTGGTTATCTTGTTGATCACCCTTGAGTCGGTACACATCCTCCAACCTCTGTATTTCTTCGGACTGAGTACTGTTGGAACAACACATGGACTCAAGCTTTCCCTGAACAACCCTTTGTCCAATAACTCCTGGACCTATCTTTTGACCTCTTCATTCTCTTGCGACATCAATCTATACACGACTTTGTTTGGAAAACTGGCTCCTGGTATGAGATCAATGTGATGACTCACACTCCTGATCGGTGGCAACGAATGAGGTAATTCATCCACTACAATGTCAGCACAATCTTCCAGCAGTTCCTGAACCTCCTCTGACAAATCATCCATTCTTGTGCTAGTCAGAACAATCCTCGGCTTTCTGACCACAAAGAATTGCGGTTCTTCTTTCTTCTTCACCTCAGTAAGAAGTTCCTTCCCACTCATAAGAAGTATTGTGTTGCTTACTTCAGGTTTCACTTCCTTATCTTTGATTGGAAGCAACATATGAGTCCTCCCATTCTTTTCTAAGGTATATGTATTCATCCTCCCATCATGAATCACATTTCTATCATATTGCTACGGTCTACCCAACAATAGATGACAAACGTCCATAGGAATGACATCACATAATATCTTATCATTATATCCTCCTATCTTAAACTCAACTAAATATTGTTTAGTGACATTTATCTGATGTTCCTTTTGTAGCCATGAAACTTTATATGGACTTGGATGATCAATCGTCTCCAACTCCATCTTCTCTACCATCTCGGTTGAAACGAGATTGTTCGTGCTACCATTATCCACAATGACCTTGCATGCCCAACCCTTGGTCTTGCAAGTTGTTTTGAAAAGTCTGGTCCTTTGGAATGAACTTTCCACTTCTTTCTCTGGTGTCAAAATGACTTTTCGCATTACCATCGATCTTCCACCTTCAGCATCCTCCGCCTCAACATTTCTCCCCTGTGCTTCGGCGATGTGAGTCTCTCCATCGTCCTTCTTTTTCTCTAGACACTCGAATGACTTGTGCCCATTTTTCCCACACGTGAAGAATGTGATTACTCCACCTCTTCCTCTTCCTCTACCTCTGGTATGAGGAAACCTATTACTATCAACATATCCTCCTCTCTACTCAGTATGTTGTTCTCTTTGCTCAGCGTATTTCCCTCGCCGTGAGGTTCCACCTCTCTATGTGCGAGTCGGAGATTTCTTCCAGTCTTCCTTAGGCTTCTGATATTTTTCTTGGGCAACCGATTTGCCTCTGGGATGACTTCTGCCTCGGCCTCTTTGACTTTTCTTTCAGCTCAGCTTCTCTTCAGCTTTCAGAGCCATTTGATAAGCATTTTCCACCGTTCGGATGGTTACCATGCTCATCTCATCCTGAATCTCATATCTCAGGCCATTCATATACTTGGCCACTTTTTTGTCATTGCTTTCGCGATGACCTACCCTGATATTCAACCTGTAAAACTCTTCAGTATATTCCTTTACTGACATCAGCTTCTGTCTCAGGTTCTGCATTCTCCTGAACAGAGAAATTTGATAGTCCCTGGGAATGAATTTTGCCTTCATCTTTGCAATCATCCTGTCCCAGCTCTTAATTTTCTACTTGCCTTGGCAACGCCTATCTGCTTGTAGTTCATCCCACCACAAGGTTGCATGTCCTTTTAATCTTGTGACGGCATGCCTGACTTTCTTGTCCTCTTCGATATCTTCATAGTCAAAATAGGTGTCTAGAGCTCTAATCCAGTCTAGAAGCTCTTCTAAATCCAGATTTCCCTCATAAACTAGAATGTCCATTTTCACCTTTGCACTCATTCTTGAAATAGCTTTAAGTAAGCGCTCATTTGTTGCATCTTCTGCTGTGACTTCTTCTTCTCCATGTCCAGCATCATCTTCATTTTCGGACTCACCGATATCTCTTACATCAGCTGTGCGCCTTTGTCTTATCTCCATGTCCACAATCATAGCGCGTAAGTTATGCAGATCTCTTTCTATTTCTGGATTCTGCACTTGCCTACCTCTTCCTCTGGATGTTTCCCTTTCCTCCTCTAGATCGGGTGATTGTCTATCACTTCTTCTCGACGGCATGGTGAATTCTCCTTTTCCCTGCTACAGAAAGAAAATAAGCTTTTCTATGCTCTAATACCACTTGACGCAGGCGCGCCCTTCTGGGCACATCCGCTCACAGGATCTTCTCTCATTTCTCAGCCCGAAGAACTCAATGTTCTTCTATTTCCCTATCGGGAAATTTGCACCCACAGAACTCTCTCACGGGATCTCCCTTTTCTTATCGGGAAATCAGACTTCGCGCTATCGCGAGGCCAAAGGTCGAGTGTTGGATTCTCAAAACTCTGAACCCCGACAATAGTCAACGCTGACCTTTTACTTTTCTATCGGGGTTCCTCCTATCGGGATTTCGGCACTTGCGATGTCCAAAAAAAATTCATTTACCGAACCCCGAACCCCGATGTGCCCATCCTCCAATGCACACGTGGGTTGACTATTCAACGGTCTCGTCACCTCGTCGGGATTTCGAACTTCGTGGGATCGCGAATCCTAATGCCAATGTTCCAGGACTTTACTTTCTCCGAACTCCGATAACTCGTGCCACCTATCCACGTCACCGACTCCACTGTGGCTCCACATTGTTTCTTATCCTGTCAGGATATCGCGTATCGCAATATAGCGATTCCAAATTGCTAGAGTATCCTGTCCTCAAGACCTCCGATATGTCGAACCTCGACTTCGTCAGATCTTCTGACACGCGTCCCGAATGATGGGCGATTTAGGTCGAACCTCGGGTCTCGCAAAATACTAAAACCCAAGTTACGTACCTGCGTGAGTCTCGATGGTTGAAGTGCCGATGGACTTCTGATCTCGTCCACATGTCCTGACTGATGAATGGCTCAAGTTGACTCGGGGTTTCCGCTATGGAAATTCACGATCACTTGTCCTCATGACTCCCGATTCCGCGAACCCTGACGCCTCAATATCCCGATGCTTCTCAGGGTTTCCACTCTACTCACGAGGACTTAAATCCTGTGCAACTCCTGTCGAATTGGACGGTTGACGGGTAACTATGGGCTGATTCGGCGGTCCCTAATCTTTTGAGCTTGGACTCTGGACGCAACCATAACCTCCCTGCTCCTCTGGAAGATCTGACGGCTGGTGGGATTTCTCAAATCCTCTTCACAAGATCCTGGTCGTTTATCTTCTCCTCCTCGATACGTTCATGAAGTGAACCAAGGACTCCTTCCTGGAATTAATCAATTGTGACCCAAACCTCCGTCGCCTTGAGTCACTCGATATGCATCAAATCCTTATGCTACCTTCAGTAGCTTCAAGGCTTTATCTCTCCTGAGCTTTCTCACGACTCTGAGTCTTAGAGAAGATTCTTGTGCACACTCCTTGTGGAAATTCTTAGACACTACCAAGTGCTGAATACCTTCGACTCTACGCACTCCTGCAGCAGCAGTCCTTCAATGCTCTGCTCAGATTCACAACTGAGACTTTCCTTAGCCTGCGCACTCCTTGCACGACTACTATAACCCAATTTCACTTCTGGGTGAACGAGAACAAGAGTTAAACTATCTGAGCCTTCTGTCAACGCACTCCTTGCAGACGACTTCGACTGCACTCCTTGCAGGAATCCTCGCTTAGATAGAGAAACAATTGAAACTCATTCCTTCTACTTCCTTTCTCAGATTTCAAACGCTCAGCAAGAAATCATTCATACATGGCATGTAAAACAAATGCATAACAGGAAGTAAATACTCATGAGCATAGCATTCAACATACATACACAGATAACAAACACAAAACCATGGATTTGAATCAACTTCTTCTATTCATTCAACTCTGTACATGGGTGTTCTTCCACAGCTCTCTACTTCTTTTCTTCTCAATGCTCAGAATTATGTTACAATGTACAATGAGGGTGTCTATATCCCGTTTCCCTCTTTCTTTCTAAAACTGTCTAATATAATATTAAAATCCTATCTACCTATTTCATCTCAACATAAATGCCTCTATCTACTTCAGACGAGAGCGTATGGCTCAAGCTCTGATTACAATATGCAAGTGCGCCTCATCTTAATGGCTCATTTAAGATGGCGCAACAACTCCAAGGTGTTTTCAAAATTCGTGCTGGCTTGTCCAGCCGTCCACTTGCATTCCACGCTGGCTCGCTTGTTGTGAGAGATGCTCCTGCATCAGTGCGCCTCCGATGTGGGCAGTCCACATCAGTGGCGAGAATCATGAAGATTGAGCGTGACGATTCTGGGCAAGGGAAACATAAAGTCCACGTCCGATGGTGCTACAGCCCCGAAGACACCAAGGCCGGGAGGCAGCCATTCCACGGCGAGAATGAGTTGCTCCTTTCAGATAGGGAAACGGTGGAGGACTGGACATGTGTACTGGGGCCCTGTAACGTACTCACATTGGAAGATTCCATGAAACAATGGGTTCAGCCACTTCTGGAGATTCCTCTACGAAACAGAGACCGGGAATTGTTACAGGATTGATTATTATTGCGTTAAATGCAATGACAGGTATAAGGTCGGCCCTTTCACGCTTCAACAACAATTGACGGGAGAGCCTCCAGTTTTTAGTTGCCCGAGGAAGTGTTTTGCTGCTCATCGTGGCAGAGCCTCCAGTTTTTAGTTGCCCTAGGATGTCTTTTGCTGCTCATCGTGGCAAACAGAAATAACCGGGTCTGCACGGAGCTTTTACTTGCCCCAGGATGTGTTTTGCTGCTCTTCATGGCAAACAGAAATAGTTGACGGGAGAGCTGGAAGTAAAAATGGCTTTAAAATTCGCTACGTTTTTGTGATTTATAAAGCTGGAAGTAAGGTTTAGCTCAATTTACAAGAATGAATGGCTTATGAAATAATTTTATTATGGCTTATTACATTGATGGCTTATGAAATCTCCCTATTATTTGGATGTTTTTATCAATGTGCAATAGTTTATACCGTATTCAACGATGAAAAAATTTATATGCAAGATTATTATATGCAATCTATGTGGCTATCAAGTACTGCAACCCTGTTGTGTATATACATACAAGAAAAAAAACAAGATCCCAATTAAAACAATATAGGTATTTCAAACCATGTCTGAAATAAATTGATAAATGCTAATTAATTTCACTTTCCTGTTAGAAAAATCACATCATGGAGGAAAAATCACATCATGGAGAGTAGATTGTTCTCTTCAACTGAAAATTCTTCTTTAAGCTTCTTGCTCACCACAAGGGTGCTCAGCCTTCTATCTTCCAGCCTTGGAAAGAAGGATCTGATCTTGTTTTAATTGATAAATGCTAATTAATTTCACTTTCTGGTTAGAAAAATCACATCATGGAGAGTAGATCGTTCTCTTCAACTGAAAATTCTTCTTTAAGCTTCTTGCTCACCAGAAGGGTGCTCAGCCCTCTATCTTCCAGCCTTGGAAAGAAGGATCTGATCTTGTTTTAATTGATAAATGCTAATTAATTTCACTTTCTAGTTAGAAAAATCACATCATGGAGAGTAGATTGTTCTCTTCAACTGAAAATTCTTCTTTAAGCTTCTTGCTCACCACAAGGGTGCTTAGCCCTCTATCTTCCATCCTTCAAAAGAAGGATCTGATCTTTTTTTAATTGATAAATGCTAATTAATTTCACTTTCTAGTTAGAAAAATCACATCATAGAGAGTAGATTGTTCTCTTCAACTAAAAATTCTTCTTTAAGCTTCTTGCTCACCTCAAGGGTGCTCAGCCCTCTATCTTCCAGCCTTGGAAAGAAGGAACTGATCTTGTTTTTACCACTTTCAATAATATTGTTAATGTCATACCTATTTATATGACATCATTGATCAACTTCTTCTTTAATGTTAATATATTAACATATGTTACATATATGTTAAGATATATAATATATGTTAAGTTTTAACATATGTTAACATACGTTAACCTTCTTTAATGGCTGAAAGCACATGGAAATCTTCTTTATAAGCTAGCACATGAGTAATATTAGAATTAAGCTTTGAATTAGGTCTAATTGATACACGATCATAGGATCATCATCATGCTTGCATGACGGATCCCTCTCTTGCAATTAATACAACATTCCACTATGGATCTCATCAAAAACACTGTAATCTAGATATGTCAATAAGCTTGTGTAGCATCATTATGAGAGGCCTTCCTAATCTGCAGAGTTTGGTGGCCATGAAGGACCAAAAACAAATTGGCCATTCACTTCACTCAATACAAAAACGATTTCTCCGAAGCTTGGGAGACTTGTAAAATTGACACGGACTGAAATACTTACCTAACAAAAACTTATCCAACCATTCAAGCCTTTCTCTCATACACCTCTATGTATTATTCATTTCTTCAACTCCTTATTATTAAATTCTTCTTACAAATTAATCTTTCGGATCATAAATTACAATACTCAATTCCTCAAAGCTCACCAGGCCAATCCCCAGTCGTATACGCCAAACTCTAAATTACAATACTCAATTCCGCAAAGTTTACGAGGCAAATCCCCATTCGTATACTCCAGACTCTGTTGGTTTTTTGTTCAGGGGAATGCAATATACTTCCTCAGTGTTGTGTGTGGCCACACTCAATGACATTGGATGATATACATACACCAAAGGAAACAAGATCCCAACTAAAACAATATATTTAATCATAATAAAAAATTAGAAAAAGAGATTAAATGTGAGAACCCAATTTTATAAGTAGACACGATGTTAACTAAAACAATATATTTAATAATAATAAAAAAAATAGACAGAGAGATTGAATGTTAGAAATCATTTTTATGTATTGGAGAAATGGATAAAAGTAATAATTTTCCCATCCTAGAAAAGATAAGCTTACTGTATACTAAACAATAAACAATTTTTATGCAAATTTTTTTAACAAATAAACAACAAAATTAAAAGATCTTCCATACGTTTTCCTGTGTTCAACAAATATATTTGTTAACAGATATATTAATGGAGAAGACATTTTGACCACCAAATCAACTTGAGACGAACATTTTGACCACCAAATAACCCAGATGGATTGCCTCTCGTTTCGAACCATGGAGTACAGTTTTCTCTGTTGTATTTGAAAATGCGGAAACACAAATATCACATAAGACAATTAATAAAATTGCAGACAAGAAACACAACAATTTAAGTGGTTTATTCAAACGTTGGACTACGTCCGTCCATCAAGTATAGGTATTGGTTGTTTATTATTCAGATTAAGGAAATTACAACAACACTCTCTCATATTTTTATATTCTGTCTCTATGGGCTTACATAATTTTATATATATTTACAAGAAAAAACTAATTATTAAATATAATCTCATCCATATTCTAACTTAATCATATTGATTACAACCAAAAATGGATTATAAAATCTGAAATCCTAATGATAAAAAAATTAATTGTTTTAGTGTATATGAGATCGGTTTCTAAATAACGATATTGTCATATCTTTGAATAATTTACTTGTACTCTGTAACTACCGCAGATTCATGAATCATGTTAACGGGGAATTAGTTTGTCCTCTGTTATATTAGGAAAATTAGCTCAAAATTCAGGGAATAAAAAATTCTATGATTGAATTTGTTTTATTATTAAATTTGTAATCTATGGAAGAAATCCCTGCACATTTTATGGAAGAAATCACTGCACAGTTAATGATTGTAATATGATTGTCATGCATATTCGTTTCAATATTCTCTTATTTATTATTGTATGTAATTTGGATAATATGAGATTTTGCGGAAATTTATCCATTTGTTATTTTCATTTCCATAGTATGCATAAATTCTACACACTTTGGCTTTCTTACATATTTGGTAATATCTGGTATTTTCAGGTATATGTGTTTCTTTTGTATTTGGGAGGGATATTATCAATTAATATTACAGTTTTCCCAGTAATGTTTTATATTATAATTCTTATAATAGTAGCATCTTCTGTATGTTACAGTTTTAAATTCCTCATATTTAAACACACAAAATAATGTTGCAGTTAATTTAAACACACAAAATAATGTTACAATTAATTTAAACACCAAATTACAACTGGGACTTAAGTTATACCGTGGTAAAATCTATATAAATACCCAAATCCCACATTACTTGACTCATAATGGATACCACCAATCTCACAAATGTCACGGGACTTTTATGATACTTCAAATTAAAGCTGATCAAATCAAGGTCTATAAAAAAAAATAATAGAAATGTTTTTTATACATACAAAAGCATTGCTCAACAACCATAAGTATATCTTCTAATATCTAGCATACCAAATTGGTGTATGAGACTTTCTTGTTTGTGGGACAAGGAACCCCCCTCCGTAATTTGACTGGTAAAGTCTACGAAGGTATACATACCCTTCCCCCCTCTAGATTTGAACCTGTGACCTCTTAAGAGGAAACACATGTTCTTAACCATTAGACCCACTCAAGCTGTAACTCAACTTGACCCAATGCCAAGCAGTGCAATGTAACTCAAACATGTGGACTCTTTTCATCCCTTTATTAGCCACAACCTTATAATGCATCTTTTCATCCACATGATTTTTGGCATTTTCTTATTCTCACCTTCTTTGGACATGGATTATGTTGTCTACATCCAATTTAAAATTGATGTTTTGGATGATATTGAAATTGAGATTTTGGATGATATTGGAAAATTTTTAAAATAATTTACAATCAATACATAATTATAAATCAAAATTTCATTTTGGTGGATCTGGGATATATATATATATATATATATATATTTATTTTAAATAATTTACAGTGAATACATAATTACACAACATAATTTTATTCCTTACAATAAACATGAATATACTATATTACAAGGCTAATTTAGGTTGTGTTTAATACTACTTAAGTTTATGGAGTATTTTTCAAGATAATTTATTATATTCAATACATAATTACACAACTGAACTTTCTTTCTTATGAACATATTATATTACAAATCCATGTTTCATGTTAATTTGATAAAATGTATTTATTTATTTTTTTTACTTAGTCTATTGGAAAAAGTGGAAAATTGATTATTGTATTATTAAGGTTTAAATTTTTTCAATTATAAGTCTTGTATTAATAAGATTTAAGTTTTTTTTTAATGATAAACCTATATTACAAGGTTAATCTACATTGTGTCTAATACTAAACTAATCTACATTGTGTCTAATATTAAATTCTTAAGTTTATGGAACATTTTTGAAGATAATTTATGGTCAATACATAATTACACAACTTAACTTTTTTCCTTTCCTTATGAACATGTTATATTACAAACCAATCCACACTATGTTCCATGTTAATAACATGTTATATTACAAAGCCAATCTACACTATGTTCCATGTTAATTTGATAAAGATGTATTTTTTATATTTTTTTTTATGGATAGCCTATTGGTAAAAGTGGAGAACTGATATTGTATTACTAAGGTTTAAGTTTTTTCAATGATAAGTCTTGTATTAATAAGGTTTAAGTTTTTTTAATGATAAACCTGTGTGTTTATGTTTGTGAATTTTAATATATGCACATAAAAACTGAAACTAAAAATAAATCTTAAACATCGGTTTAAGTTTTTTCAATGATAAGTCTTGTATTAATAAGGTTTAAGTTTTTTTAATGATAAACCTGTGTGTTTATGTTTGTGAATTTTAATATATGCACATAAAAACTGAAACTAAAAATAAATCTTAAACATCTTTGATGCAATAGATACCTTCTTACAATCCGCCCCCTATATATTTCTAAATTGAATCATGTTAATTACACTTTCTCCTTAGTAAAACTAAAACATGGTTGACCACATTGTGATAAGAAAAAACTAATTTAAAAAAAAAAAAACTTTATGTTACCATCATCATATCAAGTTCAAGTACTTTGTAAGTGTTGTGGGGTATTCTACCCTACGGACTAATAAGCTAGGGCTCTAAACTTATACGCAGATCATGACCCTTAAGATTTAACTTTTAACCTTCTACCCAAAACCTCAACCCCTTTTCTCAGGCAAACACGGGAAGAATAAACTAACCTTTTTATCGACGGTTGAAGTAGATCCTCCATTGAGTTGTTATCTCCTTGCTGCTGCTGCTCCTTCCACAAAGCTTCCTGCAATGAAGACAATACTATGCATGCATGCTACTGATCTACTAGGGGGTTAGAGATAAATCATAAATCAAATAACATAGATGAGACTCATGTATTCGGGACGGGAAAAGTATATTTTTCATTAATCTCAATATGAACCAACTTACAATGATTTCTGAGATCGGCCACCATTCCTTGATCCTGATCCTGGGCTCTTCCTCTTCTTTCTGTCCTCCAACTGCTGCTGCGTGAATTTCTCCTAAAKCTTGAGGCAAGGCTAAAGGGTTGGGGACAAAACTGACTTGGCAATTTGGCAGAGTTTCTTTGCTATGATTTTTCCTCTCTTGAATAGTACCCCTACCCCTCCTTTTATAGGTTAGAAGGAGCTAGGGTTTTTGGCGAACTCTCGGCCATGCATGGCTCGGAGTTCCAGTTAACTGACAAAAATCCTCGTGTCCCGACGGAAACTTTCCTGATTTTTTGCTTTGTTAGGTACCCGCGGGCTGTAGTGGGTTAGCCCGCGGATACCCGCGTGCAGTAGAAGGACAGCAAGCGGTTGCCCGCGCCCAGTGAGGAGTTAGGGCGCGGGTTGCTTGTTTCAAGTGGTTTTTTGAGGATTTGTTCAACATGGCTTCGGCTAGGAAGAGGCATGAGTAGGCCTGATGCCAGGTAAACCTGTATGGAAGAGGCATGAGTAGGCCTGATGCCAGGTAAACCTGTATGGTGCATTTTAGGGTTATAACAGTAAGCTTGGCTCATCACTCTTCAAACATTCTTGGAGGTTCTCTGGTTCAATATATTTCACAACCATAACCACTAATGTTGGGAGCTAAGTGTAAAATCCTACCCCTGATATAATTTTTCAGTTATAATTATTAGGAGTTTTGTCTTAACATGGGACCTTCTTACCTAGGAACCAAGCAAAACGATTAATCTAAAAGGAATGGATAGCTTAAGTCGTGGCGTTGCCTAGGTTCCAACTGTGGGCCTTCAGTGTGGAGGTTCTTTGTCCAATATCTTTCTCAACCATACCTTCAGTGTAGAGGTTTTTTGTCCATACAGACCTTTTAGCACTTGTATGTTTTGTTTAGGAGAGGGCACAACTTGTATTGATAATTCTAAGACCCTTTTGAAGATTCTTCATTTGACAATGCAAAGACATGGAAAACCTTATGATAATATCTTACAAGACTATTTTTTAAGTCATATAGAGTATGGTTATGTTTTGAATCATGTCAAAGAAAAGTCCATAAGTGGGAGAAGAATTACAAAAACTGATTCATAATCTTCTTACAAGATGGCAATGTCATTGCAGTTGGAAGCCACCAGTGTTGTGCTCAAGCAATAATAATTTCCTTGTTAAAATAAAATTTGAAAAAACAAAAAATTAATATTACAGTTAGTTTTCATATAAATAAAATACCTTAGAAGTATTATCAAGTAACCTAAATACATGTTAGACATGATAAAAACCTTTAAATCTTTGAAATTAATATATATATATATATATATATATA
>ML780049.1:1180331-1194305 GCA_009831015.1 Picea engelmannii
ATATATATATATATATCCTGGGATGTAATTTGTAGGTGCAACTAACTGATAGTGTTTATAGGAATGTTGTATTTTTCTAGAATTTATTGTTGATTTTCTTATCTTTGATAAGAAAAAAAATTCTATCTTCTTAGCTTGTCTTAAAGTTTTGATATTTTCTTATTGTGTAAGAGTTTGATATTAAATTATAATGTACATTGATTTTTATCTACATTTCAGAATTTTATTTTCCTTTTCAGCTCACTAAGTGAGACTTGAAATGTGTTTTTGAATGGGCAAATTCAACTTTGTGTAGAATGATCATGCACTGATTGCACTACAAATAGAAAGATATGTTGCAAACAGGAATAACAAAAGAGTTTCTAAGCTGGCAATTGAATTAAGCGAGAAACAATGCATTATGGTAGAGCTTGAGTGGTATAAAGAGCGTTGTGAAAAGGAAGATGCCATCACATATTATGATATCGATACTAATTTGCGTAGGGAAAGACTCATCGAGTTTTGGGATGAGATTATTGAAATGTGGGAGAGACATGAGCTTCCCAATGATTTCCAATCTCAAAATAAGTGGATAAATGTCGACATTGTTTATAGAATATTTGTAGAGCCTCTAGATATTGCACTTTATTGTCACATGTCTAAGGGTAAAGGAAAATATCTTTCAGGTGGAATACCTACTAGTCATATAGTTCTTCAGAAATGGATGGAAGAGAAAGAAAACACTCTCAGTTCGAGAGGTTAGAGCGGCCACACAAAACTTGCATCCCTCACTCAAGACTCATGCTTTTGGGAACATGTAGAAGAGGCTTTGAAAGACTTGGAAAATCTCAAACAAGGCCAACACCAAAAGCTAGAAAGTCTTGAAATGTTTGAAGGTTATGTGACAAGAATGATCAATGATCGCAACATTTCCTCCATTTGTTTCTTGGAAGGAAGCAATTTCATGGAGTGGTGGAAAGAATGGAAAGAATTGTAATGTCCCCCACTTCTTGAGGAAGAGGTTTGGGAAGACTTAGTGGTCTAGGCATCCCCACTAGACCATAGTATCACACAGCATGGGGAAAAGTCAACTAAACTAATATTATCATTTGAAGTTGACTTAGGAAAAAGGGAAAAGGGGAAAAAAGGTAACTCAATGAAGAAATAGAATGTTGGAGGTTGAGTTAGGAGTGGAACCTAGGGGTTAAACTAAATCAACAGGAAAATAGAATGGAGGTATAAAAGAAAGGCTAGGGTGCACCTCTCATTTCATCTTGGATATTTGGTATTTGCTTGTTGATTCTCTTGAGCATACAGTTTTGAGGGTTTTGATATTACAAACCCTAGAGAACAACTCAATGGTGAAATATTCCACTCACCTTGTTCCAAGCTTGGTCTCGGGGATGAAATACTCCACCCACACCATTCTACATTCATCATCCATTCAGGAGGACAACAGGGCCTTACCAATTAGGGTTTTCCAGCAGGGGCGCACCATTGGTTGAGGAACAATTTGATCCAGCCTATTGAGAGAGCTTTGGGAGACTTCGGCATTAGGGTTTTTCTTGCAGGACCTTGACCATCAATTTGGAGGCTTTCTTGAGGAGTTACCACGTCCATATCATTATTTACAGATTGAGACGGTTTTGGAGGAGAGAGGATTTCTTGGTGATTTAGTGAATTTTAGATCTAGGAGGCCATACCTCATATCTGACCTTGAAACTACTCTCAAGGGTTTGTGATTGCCCAATCTATCATCCTAGAGAGTTTCAGGTGATTCATAGGCCTCATCCAGTGAGGCCTAATTATTGACCATATTCAGGGTTTCAGGAGGGTCGTACCAGTTTAGGGTTTCAACAATTGGAGGAGGAGGAATTAGTATTTGGGATTCATACTTCAGGAGCAGGTTACTCTTTCCCTGATCTATCATTTGGACTCACAGGTATGATTTTAGGGGCTAAATTTCGCTCATGGGTTAATTTTCCATGGTTTTTCCCTAAAAGATATTCTCTATTCTAAAAATGATTCACCCAGATTCTATAGAATAAAGTTGTTTTACCTTAAAAATCGCCAAAATTTTATACAAACTTTATAAAATCCTTAGAAATTTGAATATTTTTACAAAAATATCGCTAAACATTTATAGTTGGAATATGAAGGATTACTAATATTTGCTAAGGTTTCTACATTTTAAAATAAATTCCCATCCTTAAAATCATCCCTGATTTGGAGGAGTTTGGGGAGAATTTGGAAGTCTTCTTCTTCAGGAGGGCCGAACCCTAGGTCTTCGTAGTCTTCAGCAGGACGTACCAATAGCTTGAGGGTTAAGCCAAACCCTAGTTTTGTATTGGAGTGTTCATCTTGCATTCCATCCTTTTGGGAGGCTTATCTTGTGTTTCCGGGAGCATTTTGTAGTAGCTCATATTCTTGTCTTGAAGCCATCATAAGCTATTCCAGATCTTCTTCTATATTGTATCGGGTGCTTGCTTCTTACATTAATAAAGGTCATATCTTGCTATTGATTTCATATCTTTTGTATGGTTGAGATCTTAATGTGTTGAACCGCATCTTGAATAAACTGTGGCTGAATAACTGAAACAAACCCTAAGGCCAAAGTATCAGTGGCCAACCTACATAAACAAACAACAAACAATTAAATAAAGGGTTAGTTAGTGTTTCCAAGAAATTTTTTTGGCTTGGGAACATTATAGTGGTATCAGAGATTTGATCCTCCCATCCTGTGAAGATTAGCACATGTAGAGGTACAGTGGTATCTACATGGGTCGAAGGAAGAAATAGGCAAGTGAAACAGAGGCTGAGATGGGGGGTTCAAGTGATGACATTGAGCCTTGGGGCTTGGTTTACTTAGTGCAGGAGTTCAATAAATCCATAAACCAAACAGAAAGTAAAATGGACATCCACTTGCAGGAGAACTATCATGCAAACCGCAGAGGACAAAACAAAATCACTGAAACATTGAAAAAGGTGGACGAGAACATGAGGAAGGTGGATGAGAACCAATCAACGATATGCCAGTTGTTGATGCAGATGAATCACAAGTGGAAAGGTCCAGAAGTGTATGAAAATAGGGAGGTTGGTGGATCACACGGTGGAAACAGGTATAATCCATGATTACGTCCCCTATCATCAGTCTGAAGGGAGTCATGGAGGGGGCATACCAAATGGACAGATAGGCAACAAGGCTACCCCTAGACCTTACTTTCCCATGTTCATAGATGAACAAGCTCAACATGAACATGTAGATGAATTTGTTGAGCAGATGGCACGATGTACCAGGGAGTACAATGATTTGGATATGCTGATTCAGAGACAGATGTCTCTAGATCAATACTCTCAAATCAAGTTCAGAAACAAGCCTAGGTCGAACCAAAAGAGCAGTTATGAGTTTGAACGCAGAGAAGGGAAGGTGTAGATTCCATACTTTGATGGTATGGCCAAGATGATAGTACATGCATGAGTAGAGAAGCTGGACACTTATTTGTAGCTTAATCTCATGAGGGATATGGAAGCCATCAAATTTTCCACCATGTACTTGGATGGAAAAGCTCATGATTGGTGGTATCATGGACTAAAAACACTAGGCCACAATCAGATAGTGGCATACATAGAGTTCACTCAGAGACTCATTAACATATTTGATCATGGGGATCTTGAGATGCATTTTTGGGAGCTTGCATAACTTAGATAGACACGAGCACTGGAGGTATGCATTGAATAATTCTAGAGGCTAGAAATCATGGTGAAAGATATATCATCGACCACACTCATGATGCTCTTCATTGAAGGGTTGATGCAACCCTTGAAGGGTTGGGTAAAGGATTTTAAGCTTACCAACCTACATAATTCCATTTAGAGGATGAGAGACCTAGGACTAGCTACCAGGCCGAAATTTGTGCCTAGACCACCTCTCAACACAGAAGGAAGATATCAGAGACATCTAATGAACCGAGGAGGACGTGAACCATGGGGGTTTAACAATGGTAGAGGCAGAGTGGATGAGAACACCAAAAGGGAATTGAGGAGGAAGCAAATTTGCTTCACTTGCAAAGAGCCATGGAACCCATCACACAAATCCATGGGTTGTGGCCAAGTGCACTACATAGAGGTAACTTCAGACAATAAGGAGGAGGAGGATTTCAGCCAGATACAGAACATGGAGGTAGACGCCATAGAGACGACGGAGGAGGAGACCACAGGTCATGACAGTACGACTAAGGAGAAACCCACCTTGGCATCCATCAGTGGAGTGCCCAAGTATAACACTTTTAGGATGAGATGATTCTTGCACGGGGAAAAGGTGTCAGTATTGATTGATGGGGGAGCTTCTCACAACTTCATTGACTCATCATTGTTACAGAGGAGGCATATACCCACGGTTGAATTTGAGGGATTCAAGGTGGAGGTAGCAGGGGGGAGCACCATGCCTTGTGATAGGTACATTCCAGGCATGAAGCTTACATTGGGTAGGCATGAGCTGGTATAAGATGTCTATGTGATGGACCTTCCAGATACCAACATAATCCCGGGGGTTTAGTGGCTCACTACGTTGGGGCCTATCACCACCAACTACAGGACCATGGAGATGCTTTTCACAGAGGAGGGTTGACGAAAGGTAGTGCTCTAAGGCATGACAGGCAAATCAACCAAGGTAGTTATGGTCAAGAGGATGGAGGCCATATTTAGGAGAGAAGATATTTTGGCACGTGTGGCCAAAGAGGGCAAGGTTCACTACACACCAGAAATCTAGGAAATCATTGACAAACACAACAAAGTGTTTGGACCGATCCCACCAAGGGTGCCTCAAGACAGGGGGTTTGAGGCCATCATTGAGTTGGAGGCAGGAGCAAAACCAATCATCACCACACCATATAGGCATCTGAAGAAGTATAAAGACGAGATAGAGAAGGAAATCAAAGAGCTCTTGGATATGGGGCACATCAGGCTGAGTTCCAACCCTTTTGCTTCTTTAGTAGTGTTGGTTAAGAAAAAGGATGGAGCCATGCGCATGTGCATTGACTTCCGAGCATTAAATAAGAAAACAATAAAAAATAGGTACCCTATACCAAGGATTGATGAGCTACTGGACAAACTGCACGAAGCTATCTATTTCACAAAAAATGACCTACGTTTCGGCTACCACCAAATCAAAATGAGGGAGGAGGAAATCTCAAAAAATTCTTTCAGGTGTCATTATTGTCACTATGAGTTCTTATTGATGCCCTTCAGGTTAACCAATGCCCCATCCATGTTCCAATCTTGTATGAACCATGTCTTCAACAAACAATTGAGGAAGCATCTCTTGGTATTTTTTGATGACTTGCTCATTTATAGAAAGACGTGGGAGGAACACCTTCGACATGTGGACCAAATTATGTCTATCATGGAGGAGAAGTCATTGTATGCTAAGGAGTCCAAATGTGAGTTTGGAATGAGGGAGGTTCTTTACTTGGGGCACATCATAGAAGCAAAGGGGGTACAGGTACACTAGGAGAAAATCCAAGCCATAATGGAGTGGCCTAAACCTAAAACCCTTATAGAATTAAGGGGATTTCTAGGTATATGCACTTACTACGAGAAGTTTGTCAAGGGGTCCTCTCAGCTTTGTGCACCCCTGATCGAATTGACCAAGAAAGGATATTTCAAATGGAGTGAGGAGGACCAATTTACATTTGACAAAATGAAAAAGGTGATGAGCACATGCCTAGTCTTAGCCCTACCAGATTTCGGCCAACCTTTCACCTTGGAGTGTGATGCATCAGGAGAAGGTGTTGGGGCCGTATTGATGCAAAATAGGCACCCTCTTTCTTATGAGAGTTGAAAACTCAGGGGACCTGAGTTACTTTACAACATTTATGACAAAGATATGCTGGTCATCATGCACACTCTGGCCAAATTCAAACAATACCTGGTAGGTGCACAGTTTGTGGTAAAATCAGATCATAACAATCTTAAGTACCTGTTGGAACATAAGGACTTAAATGAAAGGAAACATAAATGGGTGAGAAGAATACATGCCTATGACTTTGACATTGAATTTGTCAAAGGGAAGAACAACGTGGTGGTTGATGCATTATCCAGGAGACCAACCATTTATGCCATGACAAATGTGTCTATTGATTGGAAGGACCACTTGGTGATGGAATATGCAAAGAATCGGTTCGCTTGTCAGATAATGGACGGGCAAATACAGGACGATAACTTTAGGATCATTGATGGCCTCGTCTATTATAAGGGCTGAATATTTTTGGTTCCTGAATTGGACTTCAATGCCAAAGTGTTGTAGGCATGTCATGACTCACCAATGGTAGGTCACTAAGGGATTGGTAAGACATACAAGCAGGTGAGGGAGAGGTTCTCATGGAAGGGCCTCAAGGAGGATGTGATGAGTCACGTCAAGGAGTGTACTACTTGCCAAGAGAATAAGGATGAGCACACTCACCCGGTAGGACTACTGCAACCCCTACCCATCCTAGAGCACAAGTGGGAAAGCATATCCATGGATTTTATCATAGGGTTACCAAAGGCGCAGGGGAAGGATTGCATTTACGTAGAGGTGGATAGGTTGATGAAGTTTGCACACTTCTTCTCCATTGCTACAGACTTCAGTGAAACATAGGTGGCATAATTATTCTTCAGGGAGATCTTCAGACTGCACGACCTACCCAAAACCATTATCAGTGACAGGGATAGCAGATTCATGAGTACATTATGGTAGGCATTATTCGAGCTAGTTGGTACGGCCTTGACTCCTAGTACTAGATATCACCCTCAGACGGACAGACAGACCTAAATAGTCAACAAATGGGTGGAAGGCTATCTCATAAATTATGTGGTAGGACAACAAAAGGCATGGATCAGATGGCTACATTTGGGGGAATAATGCTACAACACCACCCATCACATGTCCATTGGCATGACCCCATTCAGGGCATTATATAGATATGATCCACTCTCTTTTGTAGAGTTTTCATTTGGTGACAATAGGGCTTTAATGGTACATGACTGGGTACAACAGAGTCAGGATATCCTCAGGGAGTTGAAGGATCATTTATAAAGGGCACAGAACCAACAGAAGGTCCAAGCCGATAAACACAGAGTTGAGTGTACTTTTGAGGTTGGTGACTTAGTTTACCTAAGGCTCCAACTATACAGGTAGTCTTCGATAAAAAGAAGTAGAGAAGAGAGCCCCAACCACTTTTCTTTGGGCCCTACAGGATCAACAGGAAGGTAGGGGTCGTAGCTTATGAGCTAGAGCTTCCACATGGAAATAGGATACATAATGTCTTCCATGTGTCTTTCCTGAAGAGGGCCATCGAACAACACATCATGCCCCTTGAAGTGCTACCTCCTTTGGACGAAGAGGGGCAACTGGTTTTGATTTTGGAGGAGATATTGGAGGTTAGGGAGAAGAGGCTTCATAAGAGAAGCATCAAAGAGTACCTGATCAGATGGAAGGATTTACCCATTGAAGATGCCATGTTGGAAAATGAACTGGTGGTACAAGAGACAGGTTTGGAATTGCTTGAGGACAAGAAATTTCTAGCAAGGGAGACTGTAATGTCCCCCACCTCTTAAGGAGGAGGTTTGGGAAGAATTAGTGGTCTAGGCATCCCCACTAGACCATAGTCTCACACAACATGGGGACAATTCAACTAAACTAATATTATAATTTGAAGTTGACTTGGGAAAAAGGGCAAAAAGGTAACTCAATGAAGAAATAGAACGTTGGAGGTTGAGTTAGGAGTTGAACCTAGGGGTTAAACTAACTCAACAAGAAAATAGAATGGAGGTATAAAAGAAAGGTTAGGGCGCACCTCTCATTTCATCTTGGATATTTGGTATTTGCTTGTTGATTCTCTTGAGCATACAGTTTTGAGGTTTTGATATTACAAACCCTAGAGAAAAACTCAGTGGTGAAAGATTCCACTCACCTTATTCCAAGCTTGGTCTCAGGGATGAAATACTCCACCCACACCATTCTACATTCATCATCCTTTCAGGAGGACAACAAGCCCATACCAGTTAGGGTTTTCCAGCAGGGGTGTACCATTGGTTGAGGAACAGTTCGATCCAGCCTATTGAGAGAGCTTTGGGAGATTTCGGCATTAGTTTTTTTTTTTGCAGAACCTTGACCATCAGTTTGGAGGCTTTCTTGAGGATTTACCATGTCCATATCATTATTTGCAGATTGGGATGCTTTTGGAGGAGAGAGGATGTCTTGGTGATTCAGTGAATTTCAGGTCTAGGAGGCCATACCTCAGATCTGATCTTGAAACTCCTCTCAGGGGTTTGTGACTGCCTGATCTATCATCCTAGAGAGTTTTAGGTTTTTCAGAGGCCTCATCTAGTCAGGCTGAATTATTGATCATATTCAGGGTTTCAGGAGGGTCGTACTAGTTTAGGGTTTCAACAGTTGGAGGAGGAGGAATCAGTATTTGGGCTTCATACTTCAGGAGGAGGTTACTCTTGCCCTGATCTATCATTTGGAGGAGTTTGGGGAGCATTCATAAGTCTTCTTCTTCAGGAGGGCCGAACCCCAGGTCTTCACAGTCTTCAGCAAGACATACCATCATCTTGAGGGTTAGGCCAAACCCTAGTTTTGTATTGGAGTGTTCATCTTGCATTCCAGCCTTTTGGGAGGTTTATCTTGTATTTCTGGGAGCATTTTGTAGCAACTCATATTCTTATCTTGAAGCCATCTGAAGCTATTCCAGATCTTCTTCTATATTGTATCGGGTGCTTGCTTCTTATATTAATAAAGGTCAGATCTTGCTATTGATTCCATATCTTGTTTATTGTTGAGATCTTTATGTGTTGAACTGCATCTTGAATAAACTGTGGCCGAATAACTGAAACAATCCCCAAGGTTAAAGTATTAGTGGCCAATTTGCATAAACAAACAACAAACAATTAACTAAAGGGTTAGTTAGTGTTTCCAAGCAAAAAAATTGGCTTGGGAACATTACAAGAATACAAACAAAATCAATTCCCCGAATGGAGCTCTCCTATGTATGAGATAATGGAAACAGAAAGCTGGAAAGGTCAAATTGGTAGATTATTGGATGGACATTGGAAACCTATTTCCAAGAGGACCTTGTTCCAATTAGGTTTCTTATTTTTTTAGATGTAATTTTCTTTCATTTGTTTAAAATAATGTGATGAGTGTAATGTAATATCCTAATGGTTAATGAAGAAATTCATTTTGAAATTTAATTTTCTAAGTAGGGGATTTATTGAGACAATCAAGAACCAGAATTTAAGAAATTCATTTTGCTTAAATTTTCAAAATGGGGATTTGTTGAGAAATCAACAACTACAATAGCACGACCAAAGAGAATTGAATTTTATGCTTTTGTAGTACATGTTTTCAATGTTTGTTTCATAGATCTGGCCAACATGGGATAATAAGAGGGAATAGACTTTTGTTTAGCATATGGGCTTAAGAAATACTCATTGCTATAAAAGTTCATTTTTTTTTTTTTTTTTTCTTCTTCTTCTCCTCATGTTGAGAGGTATTAATTTGAAACGGTAAAGCATAGAGAGTTGTGATGGTGAACAAGCACAATGGGTAATTTTTATGTCCAGCCTACAAGATAAAGTGAGAGTAGACATTCTTGTGTCATGTGAGAAAAGTTTGGTGATATAAAGACGATCGTAGACTTGAAATTTTAAACATAATTGTCAAACAATGTTATGTGTTATGGTAATATTTCAAAAGGATTTGGTTGGTACTTCACACAAGAGGAATCGAAAGGCGAAAAAGAAGCTGGCATATTCAGCCCTCTATCTTCCAGCGCGGGATTGGAGGTTCTGAAGCTGGACATCTTATAAATTTGGAGGTTCTGCAGTTTGAGACCATATAAATTTTATTCTCGTCTTGCGGTTACCACCTTCGATGATATTGTTATTGTTAGACCCTGTTTCTTTGTCATCATCGATAAACTTCTTCTTGAATGGCTGAAAGCAAGGATCACAGAGTCTTGAATTGCAATCTTCCTTATTAGTTACCACAGGAATAATATTAGAATAAAGCTTTGATGCTATGATACCACTAGGCTTAATATTAGAATCAATCTGTCCTCCAGAATTACTCAAAGACAAGGAAATCCTGCCAAGATTACCATTGTTGCCATCGTCATGCAAACCAAGTCATTCTAAATTTGATTTAATTAGCTTGATATAATATTTTCCTAGTGTATTTTAATCCTATATTAAATAAGAGATTAAATTTCTAAATTTTATTTAATTAGCTACCAAGTCAAGTAGTATAATATTTTCTTATAGCCTAGTTGAATCTAAAGGTATAATATATCCTTGTAGACTCATTGAACCTAAATCTTACAGTGGTTTTAATAAGTGCTATGAGCATATATACTCAATTGGATTTTCCATTAAATTAAGCACAATGGTTTTAATAAGTGCTATGAGCATATATACTCAATTGGATTTTCCATTAAATTAAGCACAATTAGGATATTGATGTAGGGTATCCTAGAGACTTAAAGGATGTGTTACTCTATCCAAAACTGAGTGAACTTTTTCCTGCCAACGTTACAAAGTGACCATTGATGACATTGGTGGATGTTTGGACCAACGTTACAAATTGATCATTGATGACATTGGGAGATCAGGGGAAGTGATTTACATCCACCTAAGAGAGAATTTGAAATGGTGACTGTTGTATTATGAAAGGATTAAATTTTCAATCCAACATTGTAATAAAAAAATTCTTAGTTCTCAAGGTGAGGCTCTCGAGTTGTAGAGGAGGAAATAAGAGTTCGAGAATAACTTTGTTGAATGTAAATAAGGTTGGGAGTTTGGAAATCATTGATAATAAAAGAGGTTATAGCATATGTTTGTTTTTATCTCTACAACTTTCCATTATTATATTGTATATTGTATTGGATTTGTTGGTTGTGGGTTGATTGCTTTTCTTCTTGCACATATCGATAGTTGCAAAATTTTGCTACACCAAAGGGTATTATAGAATAGCTTGAGATCTAGGAGGAGGTAAATTAAAGAAAAAATGTGGTCTATATTACTTCTCATTTTGCATTAGGCCTATACTAATGAATGTTTTCACTACCCTTATGATTTTCATGACAACGAGGTTTGGATGGTTAGTTTTCTCACTTGGTTCCTTGGATTTTTATGACATGGGTGATGATTTGCTATAGGATTTGATGGTGTTTGGTTCCTTGAATTTTTTATAACATGCATGATGATGTGCTATAGGATTTTATGGTGTTTTTCTTGGTATCCTTGTTTATCATAGAAATATAGCATTACACTCAATCATGTGATGTTCTAGTCTCCACTCCTTACTAGATGATTGGACATGCGGATATATGGATCCCTTGATGGAACTTGCATACATTGCATACATTGGATATATTGCATTGTAAAGGAGCCAAGATGCAAAACTTGCATTGTGAAGGAGCTAGTGTATGAGTCAGTGTTTGTTATGGTAAAACAAACCCAGACAGTGCATCGTGAAGGAGCCAAGCTACAAAACTTGCATGGTGAAGGAGCTAGAGTATCTTACCCGCTGGAGATTATCATATGTAATATATATTTTTCTCAACAGATGACCATTGTTAAGGCTCTTAAGATCTTATGTTAAAGTTTGAACGCTCATTTATTATTAGTTTATTAGTTATGATGATTTAGTGGTAGGTTATATCATACTCCCTTCATCTCCTATTATAATAAAACAAAATTATTTGTGTTATTGGTTTGATGTTGGGTTTAGACCTACCATTCCTAGATCTTGTGCAAAGTGTGAAGGAATAGAACATACAAGAAGCATTCATCATATAGCCAGGCATTCATTCATTCATAGCTACCACACGATCAATGTGAAAAATAATAATATAGGGAAACCATATATAATATTTTGGCCATTTATTTTATTTATTTTTTATCATCATACAAAAACTTCTGAAAGTGTTAAGGTTTTTTAATTTAATTAACAATCACTTTCCAAATTTCAAGATTAATAAAATTTTCAATGGGAGAATAGAACCTATCATTTTTTGGAAGCTTCATGAAACATGCTGAAAGTGGTTATACCACATAACAAAACAATCTTGCTTTGTCTTGGAACCGTATATTCTTCAAAATTCACTTCGAATGCAACACAAAAGTCACTTCGAATGCATCTTACATGTTGGTACAATTATGTGCCCGAAAAAGTCTTAATTTGTGGGAAAGGGCACATTTCTTGATTTTTTAGGGAGTCATCTATACCTAATGCAGCATGAAGGTTCATCTACTTTTCTAGTGTACTTCTCTAGTATATTCTTACAGGGTTCTCATGTGTGTGACAAGTTCATTCATCTGAAATAGGGCCGGACTTATCATGTATGTGAACACTATATAAAATGTAAAGGAATGTTGTAACTACATTATGCATTTTAGAGGAACATGGGGCATTTTAGAATGTTGTGAAGTTGGACTACAATAAGTTTTTTTTGGTGAACCTGGCTTTGATGGATCTCAATGAATCCAACTCCCATATTTTGTGGTGGTTTAGTAGCTTCTTTGGACCTTTATAAACATCTTAGTAAGTTCTATTTTTTCTTATAGCCCAACAATTTATAACACTTTTATTGTACCAAGAATGTATTTTATACTCTCTCTTTTAGTTTTTTTTAACTTCTTCAGCTAGACATTTAGTGGCTAGTCTATAATGGGCTCTTAGATCTCATTACATTTTTACTGTCAGCATTGTTCTTGGAGATGCCTTGACATTCCCACTTTATATGACATTGTATGCACTATATTAATCCCTTTAACCTACTTTTGTGAGGGCTTAATCCCTTTAACTTATATTTAACTTATGATGAACACATAAGCCCTCACACAATCATCATCATGCTTGCATGATAGAGCCCTGTCTTTCAATTAATACAACGTCCTTTCCTTCTTCCACGATGGATCTCATCAGAAACACTGTAATCTAGATATGTCAATAAGCTTCTATATATCATAAACTTGTATAGCATCATTTTGAGAGGCCTTTCTAATCTACAAAGTTTGGTGGTATTCCATTTTTATACAAGTTGGTACTCTCCATGATCTACCTTTCAGTGGTTAAACTGATTTCTGAAGGAACCTTCTCTGATACCAATTGTTGGATTAATGAGAGGGGGGTGAATCAGTAATAGAGCAATTTAATCCCTTTTAACCATATAATCCAAGTGTTATATCAATGAAACACTATCATCCAATAACTGCAGAGTAAATAAGCAATGGACAAATGAGCAATCATACACATACATAGTACACCAGTGTTTTACGTGGAAACCCAAATCGGGAGAAAACCACATAATGCTTTTTCTTATATGTCTTGAAGAATTACATTCATTGGAAGCACCAACTTCCTTTTTTTTCTAGCTACAACTGTAAGGAAGCTCCAACCCCCTAGTTTCTCAGGCTACAACCTGAGGGAAGCTCCAACTCCCCAATTCTTTGGCTACAACCAGAAGGAGGCTACAACCCCCTATGTTCTCCGGCTACAACCAGAAGGTGGCTACAACCACTTGTCCTTGTCCCGTCCTGCCACCCTGAAGTAGAAGTAGAATGATGGAACCACTGTCACACTATCACAGTGAGATATACCGTTGTAAACCTGTACCAATAAATCTGAACCATGCATCAACCTGTACCTCAACCTGTAATCAACATGTACCATAAAAAAGTGCATCAACCATGCACCAACCTGTAATCAACCTGTACCATAAAAAAGTGCATCCAACCATGTACCAACCTGTAATCAACCTGTACCATAAACAAGTGCATCCAACCATGTACCAAGTATGTACCAATCATGTGTCAACTAATCATCAACTATGACTCATCAATATGTACCAACATCATCAACTATACACCTCATGTATGTATGCTAACTCATCAACTACTTGTCTCAACCATGTACTCAACATGTACCACAACCAAAATCCCTCATCAATT
>ML780049.1:1196108-1239552 GCA_009831015.1 Picea engelmannii
TAAGGGAGAAAAGTGTTGCAGGAGCAAGGCTTTTCAAACCCTAGAAGATTAAAACCCTAGGTGTAGAATTAACTAGGCCTAGGACGTCTCCTCTCTTCAACCTATATTTTAATGCTAACTCAGAAAAAGGATGATAAGTGTAGAAATGGCTAGGCTATATCTTCCTTCATCAATGGCTAAAACAATTTCTCAAGCACGGGGACATATAGCAATGACCTACTAGTGTGCTTGCTACCTAGGGTTTCATGATTCAGCAATATAATAGCAATAATATAGCAAATGTAAGAAATTAAACCTACAACCATTCATTTAAGAAGCTTTGCATGAGAAATTCACTTACAAATCCTGAAGAATGCATAATCAAACCCTAGTTGTGAACCTTCCATGAGAGAAACACCATAAATGCCAAGAAGAATCCTCCAATAAGAGTTGTGCCTCACTTCCAAGACCAAAGATACCAAGCAAAAGACTAAAAGTTGATCTCTCACAAGAGAGTGAGTTGTGTTATGTCTAAAATGAGGCAAAACGTCCTCTATTTATACCAATCTATGACCTTTGAATTAAAATTAAGGTCATTAAAACAACTGACAAGGCTGACTTTAAAATTTACACTGTTTTTACATTAATTGCTAGAAAATTGTCATAATGTGAGAAAAAAGAGGGATGTCAAGCCCTTTTGAGGGAGACGTTGGCCCTTTTTGGGCAAATACAGCATCCTGAAACCAAACGTTGGCCCTTCCAGGGCTCCTCCAAGCTGATACACGTGCCAAATGACCTCAGCACACTACCACATGCTCCAAACAACATCCAGCTCTCTCAGGTGACGTCCTGTCCATCAAAGGCAAATGTTCCATCTGCAGTGGGTGATTCCCCCTAGGTCGGGCTCTGCCAAAGTGTCCTAGGTGGAACGTCCTTCTTCCTTCTCATGAAATTGGCTCATCACAACATTGTCATGTCTCTGCCATCCCAGCAACCATATGATGGGCTCTTCAACCCCATGGAGGTCCGAGCTAATCATATCCCCATGTGTACCAATCCACTGGTACCTGTCCGCTGGGCATGGTCCTGCACATCAAAAAATACGCCCTCCATGGGCTCATCAGTCCTGAAGATCATAGCAATGTCAATCATATTTCATCATTAAATTTATCAAATACATGCATAAAACCCCTAGCATATCCTCTAAGATCTCAAAGACATTACACATATCTACTATACAAAGTTGAAGAAACAAACAAAATAACCTATTGGGCCAGTATCCACAAGAGAAGGAAAGTTTCCACAGAGGATCATTCAAGCCATGTTCATGAATTGATATGGTCTAGGGATTTCCAGTCATAGTAAGACCAGGGGTAGGTGTTGTCCGTGGGTGCCTTTGTAGGAGGTGAGTTGTACCCGTCATGGATGCACTTTTTCCAAGCCCCTTTATTTCCTTTATTCTTTATTTATTTTCTTTTCTTTCTTTTTACTTCAAGGTCTGACCAGAGGACACTACCTTGGCATGGTGACCAGAGCTGACAATGTTACCCACTGGTATTTTCGCAGAAATGATAAGGCTGGCTCGTGATGAGACCACCTTTCCCTCGGCCATGCAACCAAAGGTCATTGCCCTGTCGTGGTGACCAGATAATGGCAATGTCATACTGCTAGATACCTATGAACATAATGGGTTGGCTCGTGATGAGACCTCCCATCCTCTTGGTTAGGTCTTGTTTTTTGTTATTTTTCTTAGGGTCCCTTTTGTTTCTTATCAAGAGGCCTTTTACTGCCTTCTCGGGGATCCCTGGGCGAAGCATCTCTAGGTTTTATTTCCTATGGATTTTATCTTTTACCAGATGCTTTTATCCCCTAGGCCTTTAGCCCCTTCTTCCCATAGGACAAAGTATAACCCTCAAAGGTCATCCTAATGGCCAGACTAGGGGAATGGGATGTATGTATGGGAGACAAGATGTAAAGTGATAGTATGGCGGGAGAGGACGATGGCTCTTCAAATCCCCCTTGGTGGCTAACCAAAACCCATAAATATAATCTTTCTAGGGCACCCCGTTAATCCCCCCAACAATGGTCAAGTGGATTAGTGTAAGATCCAAGAAGTTATCAGAAATGTAAGGAATATGATGCATATATAAGAAAGTTATAATGATCAAACATGACACATACCATGATACCTTGGACCAATTACCTCATGGATCAAGAGTCTTCTCTGATGCAGGTCCAAGCCGATGGTGATGGAAGTTGTTGCTGCTAATAGGACAAGTCTGGCGAAGAAGAAGAAGGATGGGTCCTCCAGGGCCATGCTCAGGTCAATCCTGCTCTCGGTACTCCATGTCTAGGACCTGTGGGCCTCGAGACATGATCTCCTAGCTATCCCTAGAAAATGGGGATAAAAATTGGCTCCAGCTCGAGGACATGTGCTCATCATAAAGCGCATGAGAACCTCAACATCTCTTGCATAAACCTGCATACCTTCTCACACTTTAAAATAAAGCATCAACGACAAAAGGTGGGGTGATATTTTCACCCCGCAAAATAATACATGTATACATATGAGATAAAAAAATCAAGATGCATATGATGGAAACAAACAATAAATGTAGATGGTATAATACACAGAAATGCCTACCTACTCATACTTACCTGTACCGTCATGTCCCACCACCTCGGTGGGGTTTGAGGAGGCATCCGTTGATGGGTAATGGGCGCCTTCTTCCTTCCAAGGTAGACAAGTAATATGAGTTATCCACTGATTTCATTCTGACCTTGAAAGGTCCGAGCCATGATTGTGTACTTCCCTTTACATTAGTAGGATCTCCTTTCTGAGTATCCCACATCCATACCAACTCCCCCTCGTATTTTCGGATCTTGTGTTTGTTAGTTCCTTGAACAACCCTGGTGTATTGTACTGAGGGAGGTGGGTGGGCTTCTGGAGTAAAGGCCTCTTGCTGGGATGGATGTATCTGGACGTCTTCTTTATCCTTTGGTATTTTTAGTATCTTCACCATCCCTACTTATTTGTTCTGAAACTGATCTAGGATTTGCTGATATTCCTCTTTCTTGGGCCACTTAACCTGGTCAAAGTCTTCCTTTGTAGTAAATGGCATGTCTTCCAGAGAATACTCTTGAAGAGTTTGTATCACATCTTTCTGTGCTTCATTCGGAGTAGGAACAACATCTTGTTCATGGGTTCTAGTTATTGGCATATTGAGTAATCGTCTAGTTGTTCCATCTTTCAAAGGAAACCACAAAAAGGTGAGATCCATCTCAAGGGACCCTCCTATCATTGCACCAAACTTCCTAGATAACAACATTCCCCACACATCCGGGACATCAACAACTATAATGTCTATGTGAACTGTTTTCTTGGGGAATTATTTCAACTATACTTCGACATTCTCAACAACACCATGTGTGGGTATTGCTTTGGATTCAAATCCACAAACGTTCCTGTAAGGCCTAGTTACTTTCAGGCCCATCTGCTGCATGACTTTGAGAGACATCATGTTTGCACCATCACTTGTATCCAGCATGCAATTGTTGAGATATTTATTGTTCATCATAAGAGTCATGAAGAAAGCTGGATTTTCACCGTACTGGATCCTGAAATGGTCGGCTTGCAGCATGATCGGGGGCTCCATAGGCTCAGTCATTCCCGAAAAGAAGGTGTTGAAGTGTTCTTTAATAGAAGGGATCTTGACTGCTTCTTTTAAGGGAACATTTACATGCAATTTCGACAAAGCTCCTTAAAAATCAAAATCAAGGGTAATCTTATTAGCTTTGGGATTTTTAGGAGGAGGAACCTCAAGAGATTTCAACTGATCACTTGTAGGTTGGTTCGGGTTCTTTCTCCGGTATACTTGGAATTCTTGCTTTTTTAGCTTTTCTCGTGATTCTTGGTCCAAGTTGTTAATTATTGCTAATCTTGCTTCTCTGGCTGCTTCCTTCAGGGCTTGTTGATGTTCTGCATCAGTGATGTTTATCTGAGGGAAACTTGAAAATCAGTCAAAGTTGTTAACTTGTTGTTGGCTGGCATTATAAGGACACTCATTCTCCCAATGTGCTTCACTGCATTCCAGGCACCAAGGGTTTTCATCAACCACATTTGTAGGGGCCATAGTATTTGGGACTTCATTTTCATTCTTCGGCTTGTAAGTTTGATTCCCTTTTTGGAATGGCCCTTTGAATGGAGGTCTAGGTGCCTGGGTATGGGATTTTTCAAGTCTTACGATCCGGTTCCTCATTTCTTCTTGATTCTTCATGATGCTATCCACTAAAGCTTGTAGCTTACTAATACTGGTGCAGAGATCCGAAGTAGGCTCAGCATTGTGTACCACTTTCTTCTTGGTGTCTATTTTCCCCCTAGGGTTGGCAAAGGGCTCAATCTTGGATGAAAGGAGATTTCCTTCAATATTGGTTGCAAACTCTTGGGATTCTTGAATGGATTGAGGGTCTTTGTCTCTAAGGATATACCCTAATTGGCCACTGAAAGATCTAGTATAAATGTGAACAAGGTAATCATCTTTCAGATGGTGGCTTGGGGGAATTTGTTGGAGTAAAGATTCGAATCTAGTATGAAACTCCTGAATGGATTCATTCTCACGTATGGAAAGGCCATTTAGTCATGTGAGCAACATGTTCGGATCTTCTTTGATACTCCACCTTCTGAGAAACATTTTCTCAAGTCTATCCATGGTCTTAATGCTTCCATCAGGCACGCCAAGATACCAATGTCTTGCAACATCATAAAGGGTAGAAGAGAAGAGCTTCATGAACAAGTCCTCAGCATCATCACTAATGGGGTGAAGCTGAAAAATGCCTAGAAGTTACTCATATGCTCTTCGGCACTAGTAGCATCAGTGCCGGTAAACTTAGGCAACCACTTCTCATATTTAGGTGGCATTTGCCTAGGGTAGCCAGGTATGGATGACATGTCTAATGGCTTGAAAAAAGTGGATGACCATTGTCTTTGATTGTTGACTGGGTTTGTAGTGTCGGTTTGAGAAGTAGACATATTTAAAGGAAGTCTCTTTCCAAAGAGTGACTTGACAACAGGAGAATTAGCAGGAGGCTTCCTTCTGAAATCTAGAGGAGGGTTATTGAACCTCCTTTTGGTTTGTGGAGTCACCAGATAGTTTTCCTGAAACTATCAAAGAATAAGGGGATAAATTCTTTAGTGGAGTCGCCAGGTAAGCTTTGTAAGAGAAAATTCTTTGATTCAAGGCTTACCAAAAGTTTTTTCGTTGAGGAAGATTGACTCAGTCTTCCCCGACAACGACACCAAAATGTTATCGCTCAGTTTGTAGTTTAGGTCATAGGCTAGAGGATAAGGGTCAAACTGGCGTAACAGGGACCTGCCCCACCCAATGTCACCACAATAGGGAGGTCCTTTCTATTTAGGGTGGCTAAGCCCAAGGGAGACATCCCTGACAATCTGGGGTTTGAAAGGAAAAGGCTCAAAGGATTAAGGCTAGTTTCCCCTTCACAGATTACTGCCCAGAAGATAGTCAAGTAAAAAATAACCACAGAAAAGGCACTTGCTTGCGAGACAAGACAACAATGAAACTAGTACATGCAATAATGGTTAATACTTCATAAATCAATGACTATCAAAATTTAATGCATATGAGCATATACATCAGTAAATATTGATGAAGTCAATGTTTGCAATAATGACAATGGCAATATAATGTTACTTGTCAATAAACACTATAATAATACAACATCTAATGAAAATGATCAATCCTTGAATTAAATCAATGCATTAAATGTCATTAATAGCTCATATACAATAGATTGTTGTGTCAATATCCTAAGGATGACGTCAACTTCTTTTAGGGTTAGTATGATAAGCAATGTAATAGAAAAAGAAGGTCAACGTTTTGCTAATTAGACAATGAAAATTACCAATTCATCAATGTCTATCACAGGATGACCAAGCCAACAGTATTACCAACCAAAAATGGCTCAATAAATGCTTGATGTCATCATTAATTGCAGAGTTAGAGGGCTTGTGGCGTCAGGTATGACGTCAGCCCTAGTTAGTGCATTAGGGTTAGTTAGGGTTTCAAAATTTGGAAGTGTGAAAGATGAATTTGCACAATAAGCTCAATGTTGGAAAGAATACCACTGCCTTAGGGTAATATGGAGTCAAAAGTAAGGGAAAAATCTCAGGAGGATTAAAATTTAAAGACTAGAAGGTTAGGTTCTATGGTGTTGCAATGGCAGGGCCCTAGAATCAAAACCCTAAGAGAAAGAGGCTCATTTCGGTGTTTCTTAAGCAAGGCCTCATGCTCCTTCCTCTTTCTCTAAATACTCTTGGAAAAATGGCTAGCTTCAAAATTCAAATCTAAGGGAGAAAAGTGTTGCAGGAGCAAGGCTTTTCAAACCCTAGAAGATTAAAACCCTAGGTGTAGAATTAACTAGGCCTAGGACGTCTCCTCTCTTCAACCTATATTTTAATGCTAACTCAGAAAAAGGATGATAAGTGTAGCAACGACTAGGCTATATCTTCCTTCATCAATGGCTAAAACAATTTCTCAAGCATGGGGACATATAACAATGACCTACTAGTGTGATTGCTACCTAGGGTTTCAAGATTCAACAATATAATAGCAATAATATAACAAATGTAAGAAATTAAACCTACAACCATTCATTTAAGAAGTTTTGCATGAGAAATTCACTTACAAATCCTGAAGAATGCATAATCAAACCCTAGTTGTAAACCTTCCATGAGAGAAACACCATAAATGCTAAGAAGAATCCTCCAATAAGAGTTGTGCCTCACTTCCAAGACCAAAGATACCAAGCAAAAGACTAAAAGTTGATCTCTCACAATAGAGTGAGTTGTGTTATGTTTAAAATGAGGCAAAACATCCTCTATTTATACCAATCTATGACCTTTGAATTAAAATTAAGGTCATTAAAACAACCAACAAGGTTGACTTTAAAATTTACACTATTTTTACATTAATTGCTAGAAAACTGTCATAATGTGAGAAAAAAGAGGGACGTCAAGCCCTTTTGAGGGAGACGTTGGCCCTTTTTGGGCAAATACAACATCCTGAAACCAAACGTTGGCCCTTCCAGGGATCCTCCAAGATGTCACATGTTCCAAATGACCTCAGCACACTGCCATATGTTCCAGACAACGTCCATCTCTCTCAGATGGCATCTTGTCCATCAAAGGCAAACGTTCCATCTGCAGTGGGTGATTCCCCCAGGCCGAGCTCTGCTAAAGTGTCCTGGGTGGAACGTCCTTCTTCCTTCTCATGCAAATTGCTCATCACAATGTTGTCCTGTCTCTTCCATCCCAGCAACCATCTGATGGGATCTTCAGTCCCATGGAGGTCCGAGCTAATCATATCCCCATGTGTACCGATCCACTGGTACCTGTCCATCGGGCATGGTCCTGCATATCAAAAACTACGCCCTCCATGGGCTCATCGGTCCTCGGGATCATAGCAATGTCAATCATATTTCATCATTAAATTTATCAAATACATGCATAAAACCCCTAGCATATCCTCTAAGAGCTCAAAGACATTACACATATCTACTATACAAAGTTGAAGAAACAAACAGAATAACCTATTGGGCCAGTATCCACAAGAGAAGGAAAGTTTCCACAGAGGATCATTCAAGCCATGTTCATGAAGTGATATGGTCTAGGGATGTCTAGTCATAGTAAGACCAGGGGTAGGTGTTGTCCGTGGGTGCCTTTGTAGGAGGTGAGTTGTACCCGTCATGGATGCACTTTTTCCAAGCCGCTTTATTGCCTTTATTCTTTATTTATTTGCTTTTCTTTCTTTTTACTTCAAGGTTTGACCAGAGGACACTGCCTTCGCATGGTGACCAGAGATGACAGTGTTACCCACTGATATTTTCACAGAAATGATAAGGTTGGCTTGTGATGAGACCCCCTTTCTCTTGGCCATGCAACCAAAGGTCATTGCCCTAGCGTGGTGACCAGATAATGGCAATGTCATACTGCTAGATACCTATGAACATAATGGGATGACTCATGATGAGACCTCCCATCCTCTTGGTTAGGTCTTGTTTTTTGTTATTTTTCTTAGGGTCCCTTTTGTTTCTTATAGAGAGGCCTTTTATTGCCTTCTCGGGGATCCCTGGGTGAAGCATCTCTAGGTTTTATGTCCTATGTATTTTATCTTTTACCAACTGCTTTTACCCCTTGGGCCTTTAGCCCCTTCTTCCCACAGGACAAAGTATAAACCTCAAAGTTCATCCTAATGGCTGGACTAGGGGAATGGAATGGATGTATGGGAGACAAGATGTAAAGTGATAGTATGGCAGGAGCGGACAATGGCTCTTCAAATCCCCCTTGGTGGCTAACCAAAACCCATAAATACAAGCTTGCTAGGGCACCCCGTTAATCCCCCCAACAATGGTCAAGTGGATTAGTGTAAGAGCCAAGCAATTATCAGAAATGTAAGGAATCTGATGCATATATAAGAAAGTTATAACGATCAAACATGACACATACCATGATACCTTGGACCAATTACCTCATGGAGCAAGAGTCTTCTCTGATGCAGGTCCAAGCCGATGGTGATGGAAGCTGTTGCTGCTAATAGGACAAGTATGGTGAAGAAGAAGAAGGATGGGCCCTCCAGGGCCATGCTCAGGTCAATCCTGCTCTCAGTACTCCATGTCTAGGACCTGTGGGCCTCGAGACATGATCTCCTAGTTATCCCTAGAAAACGGGGATAACAAGGTCCATTACCCAAACCTTTTTACTACGGGGCTTGCTTCAAGGGTTGACATCAATGACAACCAACCTTAATCAACAATTTCTTCTTGCAAATCTCCATGCAAGAAGGTGGATTTAACATCCATCTGATGGACCTCCCATTTATGTGAGGCAACAAGGGAAAGAACAAGGTGGATGGAATTCATTTTGGCTACAGAGCCAAAGGTTTCATTATAGTCAATTCCTTCAACTCGGGAAAATCCTTTGGCAACTAACCGAGCATTGTGTCTTTCAACACTTTCATCTGATACATACTTAGTTCTGTAGACCCATTTACATCTGACAAGTTTTCTTCCTTTTTGAAGAGGTACAAGATCCCAAGTATCGTTTTCCATTAAAGAACGATACTCTTCATTCATTTCTATATCCCAATCTCGATGACCTAAAGCTTCTGCAAATGTCTCTGGATCATGAGTCTCTTAAAGTTGATCCAAAAGAGAAGAGGCTCGTTGGAACTGTGAACGTGTTCGATGATGATCTGAAGGATCACCGAAAAGACCACCAACTGCTTCTCGTGTTGAACAGACCCATCTAGGAAGCGGTGGAACTGGTGCTAGTTCAGGTTCAAAGGACTCATCTGGAGAAAGGTGAGCAAGCGGAGGTGGATTTTCATTATCATTGTCATCATCTAAAGAATAAACCAGAATAGGAACAGAAAAAGGCACATATGTTGAATATGGCTCGCCAACAAATGTTGACTAAGAGATCTATCATCACCAACAAATATTTTCTTGGTGTTACATTCATTTAGAGTAGAAAATATGTCTTTATCCTTGGCCATATGATAAGATGGTCTAGAATCAATAATCCACTCATCATAAGAATAAGTAGAAGTTGTATTGAAGGAGAAACCAGAAGCAGAAAGTGCATGTCCAAAAGAAGAAGAAGTAGACACAATACCGATTTTGTGCTTATTCATCGCTGCTTCTAAATCTTCCGTCATATTGAAACATTTGGACTGATCATGACCATCTTTATCACAAAAGTTGCAATGTATGTTAGTCTTCTTATTTTTTTATTTTTCTCCTTTGTCACCATTAGGAGTTGAAGTTGTCTTAGTGGGTTTGGGACCCTTATGTTGCTGGTTGTTGTAGTGAGGATATTGCTTCTTGCGATACTTGGGTTTATCTTTCTGCTGGGTAGCTAAGGATTTTTTGGAGGTACCTGCAGTGTTGATCACTCCAATTTGTACAAGCTTATCTTCCTCTCTAATCAAAGAAGCACAAAAGGACTCAAGAGTAGGTTTTTCATAAGCTTTCCCTAGAGCCTCTCTCATGGCATAAAAGGTAGATACAAACACATAATATGCACTACCTAAGAAAGAATAAGATAGATGCAATGCTCTTCCTCCGTTTTTATCTCACATTCTTCATATAAAATTCTGAGTTATTTAAACTTAGATAGATAGTTTCCAAGGCAAGAAAAATCACTTGGAATTAAGGTTAGTACTTGATTTTGTAACTGTTGTGCTTGAATACTATTGAGTTTACCAAACAAAGATTCAATATTTTCCTAAGCTTCTTCGGGGTCATCAATTTCTTTAAGGTGGAACCTTAAATCAGAAGATATGGACATTCTGATTAGTCCATGTGCTTCATCACTCCTATTAGCCCATTTTTCTTTCTTATCATCATCAGTGGGTTCTTTTTCTTTTCCCAAGGTAATCTGGTACAAGCCTTTACTTCTTAATAAATCTTCCATATGAGATTTCCATTGTAAGTAGTTGGTGCTGGTAAGCAAGAGATTACTTGTAGAAGCCATATTAAATATCCAGATAATATGGATTTAAAAACTAAAAATGATGTTGGATGGAAACATATTGAAAAGTTATGCAGTTTTAAAAAAAGCAGCACTGAAAATGGACTTCAGATGGGAGAGTTATGCCATTTAAAAAAAAGGCATAAACGGTAACCAAAGGACCATGTGATAGTGTAAGTTGTTTTATGAAGTGATCCACTTTTATAAAGAGAAGTGGGGATCACTTTTACAATGAAGTTACTTTATAAAAAAAAAGCTACATGCAAAATAAATAACTCTAAAATAAAATATTAAAGCTTCTTATAGTGATTCACTTTTATACTTGAAGTGAAATACACTTTACAATTTTAGCATGAAGACTTGAAGTCAAGACCTCTTACTTAATAAGGAAACTTTTATCCAAATGGTCTACCAAAACATATTGTATTTTTTAGGAAGAGGTTTGGGGGTGTTGTTGTTTTTGTTTTTGTTGTTGAAGATGACCTTGGAGAGCATGCTAAAAAAAAACTCTTTTCACACAAGAAAAAAAATTCTCTTGTCAATGACAATAAGGGTTAGATCTTGTTAACTTACCCAGAAGATGCACATTTTCCTATCTATTTCTAATTTTCCAAGATCACATAGGGCGCGGGGAAAAGAGCATACACGGATCTAAAAGAGTAGCAATCTGAAAATAAATAATACAAAATCGAAATAAAACCAAAATGATACTCTTAAAAATTTTTAAAAATGTGTATTCAGGCTTTATACCTCGGATCTGACTGAAATGGTCGTATCTTGGGCAAACAAAAATATTTTTGAGTGAAATGAAAAATTTTCCTGACTGAAACAAGTGCTACGGATGCAATGGAACAGTCCTCTCAGCTCATAAATGTACGAAAATGAAAAAAAAATGGATATGAGGAAACCAACTTCACAATCTCGATCTACAACAGGAGCAGGTCTTCAAACAAGCTTTGATACCATGTTCGACAACACAGGTATTCCAACAGAGAATGAACACCTTATGTAACCACTCACATAACCAAATCAAAGATAAACACACTGATATTTTCACGTGGTAAAATTCCTATGGGGAAACATCCACGACCTCAACCAACGTGGCCACTTGGAGCAGTTTATTAATGCAAAAGAAAAAGATTACATAGATTTTAAAAGAGATTTTCTCACAATCGATCATATGCAAATGATCCTCCATGCTTTTTAAATAGAGATCATGGGCCAATCGAGTGTTAAGCCACAGATCAATGGCCGTTAAGATCGATGAGAATATGAACCATCAGATCACTCTATGTCGAGAACATATCGTGACCGTTGGATTTCCTAACTACAAATGCATACTAATGCATACTAAAGAAACACACTAAGAAACACACTTTTACCTAATAACACATTAGATAAAGTATATATTAACTAACTTATAATTTTCTAAATATCCTAACATAAATATTTACCATGCAAAAGTAGACACAAGAACACAACACAAGAACACAACACAAGAACAAAAGAGTTTATCTTGGAAAACCCAAAATTGGGAGAAAACCCGAAAACATTTCTATAGAAGAATTAAGTCCAAGATATTACCACTACATCACCATCAATAGGAAAAATACCATACAGAGAAGATCCTCCTCAAGGATAGCATCACTAAGACCTAGCTCCTCAATAATATGACCAAGAATAACCAAGCAAGAGTTTCTCCAAGCTTGGCCCACTCTCCAAGGTAACCAATAACCCAGAAAGAATGAAATTTCCAAATCTACAGATGCAACTGCCTTGTGTCCACTGCAGAAGGAATTGTATGACTATCAAAATAAAATGAGCCAGTCCTATATTTATACTGATATAGGAACCAGTCTGGGGTTGACTTCTTTTTTTTGGGTCTTCAATTTTATTATTATTTTTCCTGTGGGGTCGACTTCTCTTCCTGAGTATTTAACTTCTTCGTGGGACTTTTATAATAGTGTAGATAGGTCTTCTTGTACTTTCTTATGCAAAATGAATTTTGAAAGTTGCAAATATCCAACACTCCCTCTCAATGAGGGAGGCATTCTCCATACTTGGATTTCTTTTTTCATAGAACAATTGTCTTCATGAGCCATGTTGATGTGCCATTTCCACACATGCATTCCATCCTAGAATAGAATCTCTAGTCCATCCACTCATTGTCAGGACAAAGACTACACCTAGGCTATTCACCACTAGTAGAGCCTCGTGAGTGAATGAATAATTACCCTTGGTCATATCAACACTAGCATAGCCCCATGCATGACCAATATGGGATAATTTCTTCCTGATTCTTATTTGGGCCACTCACCACTAGAAAATCCCCATGGATGACTGAATCATTCTCCTTTGGTCATATCATCACTAGCATAACCCCGTGCATGACCAATATAGGAATAATTTCTTCTCAAACATGGAGAACATCAACATACCTGGGTTGTTCAACACTAGTAGAGTCCCATGAGTGAATGAATAATTCTCCCTTGGTCATATCAACACTAGAATAGCCCCGTGCATGACCAATCTAAGGGAATATTTTCTCGATGTTGAAACATCAATGCTCATCACTATCCAAATCAACATGGCTAATCCTGTGTGTTATCCTCAGCTGAATCAATAAGGCCACTATGGGAGGATATCTGCAATATTCACATTTGTGGATAAGTATTGGAGCTTCATTGCTCCCTTCTATACCAAGTCTCGGATGAAGTCCTGCAAGAATCTTTTGAAGTTGCACCACTTCACAACTTGCAACACTGGATGTGACATAATCCATGTTTGTTGTACAGAGTGCTACACAATTTTTCTTCTAGCTTATCATAGAAATCATAATTGATTCCAAGGAAAAGAAGCACCCTAAGGTGCTCAATATGTCTACTTCACTCCTTCTCAATCAAAATCTATATATCTCTACCACCTCACTTCATCACCTGAGAAAAACCATATCAAATTGTACCATGCTTCTCTACCACCCACTTGAACTACCTTGGCTTCAACCAAATACGGGCTCAGGGTGCTCATTGCAAAGAAAATATCTGGCCTAGAATTAACAAGGTACATCAAGGTCCAATCTACTTCATATCTCATATGATCTCATCGCACCTCTAATCCCAAGAGTGTGTTTGGCTAGGATCCTCCATCTCGAACTCTAAGTCCAACTCCCTCTATCACTAGAGTAAGTTTTGTTTTCTAGTCTTCCTCATTGGTTGTTCCCTATGTGACTGAGACAAAACCCATACCTAGTCCTCCTGACCAACTTCCTCCTCTTTCGTTGTAGTGATATCACATATCCTCGAATCCTCTTTCCTTTGAATCTTTTTATGTCCTCCTCAACTCATGGAACCTGTCTGTTAGTCCTAGGAGATGTCTCTCTTTCACTTGGATCTTGGGGAGAACTCCCTCTTAATTATCGACTCTTTATTCAACCAACTGACTCTATCTGAGATCATGCTCACTATAATTCTATACATTCTTGGTTAAAACCAATCTCATCAAGTATCCATCGATCCTATAGTACCATGCTCCCTTTGAGTTTGTACAATCTCTGGATCCATCTACTCCCTCTCCATCTTTTAAAGTTTGATCTCCAATGAAATGTCTTGGGGGGATACTCCTCCCTACTGGATCCCGAGGAATGAATCCCTTTGACCTATAGCTTCCTTTGAACTGGTAATAGGTCGGTCCATATGCCTCACCACTGTTGGATCCACATACTCATCACTATCAATCTCCATGTGGAACACTCTGTATCCCAAAAAAGTATCCTTATTTTCGAAAGTTTCTAACTTTGTCTTATTCTCCTTTGGTATATGGATGTATACTATCATGTATATAACTCCATGTCTGGATATCTTTCACCATGTCTCATACTAGAGACCATATAATATTTTTCCTCATAGAACCGTCACTATAGCTCACACTCATAGCTATCACCTGTGACCTTCCCGGAACAAGCGCAATAAAAAAAATAATAGACAAGAAAAATATTATTAAGATAAATAAATAAGAAAGAGAATACAAAATTGGTAAAAGGGACAACACTTTTCCAATGTTGTTACCAATAATTCCTCCGTGGTGACCTTCCCAGAGTAAAACAAGAACAAAATACAAGATAAACACTTCTCTAGTGCTGCGACCTCCATAGTAACATGCTCGGGACAAAGAAAACAACCAAGAACATCTCCTAGAGGAGATTGATTCTATATTGCAAACACGTGCATCATTAGTACAAAACAATGAGCATTTACATAATGATTATTGTACCAACAATATTCAAGTGTCACTAAACATTTGATAGAAAAAGGTACTTAGTAGTAATAGATCTCTAAAGACTATTGTCCTGGTTACAATATTTATTTAATATGCATGAAATATAAAAATATCAAACCTGATATGCAAACTTGGAATCTTAATTGCTAGGGAGAGTGCACTATTCCTCTTAATGCATTAGATATAATAATCCCTTTGGTTCATTGCTTGGACAAGGTCCTGTACAACCCCTACAAACACCCTCATATTCTCCTAAATGATATAACCTGGAAACATATATAACTTGTGCATACCTCTAAAATTTGTAACACCATCCAACTTATCTTCTAATCTAAAACTGGACACCATCAGTACAAGATGAAATCACAAAATCAAGATAGTAGAAAGTTCAATGTCGAGGAAAATGTCAATAAACCCTAAAATTTGAACTTTGATGGAAAGTAAAGATGAGAAGTGCAGTAGGTATGCCAAGGAAAGGTGAGATGCTCTATGTTATCACTCCAAGAGTCACTCTAGGTCGTAGTTTGAGTGAGATTGGTAACTTAATCAGTTTCTCAATATAAGGGCATAAAAATGGATCAAATTGACAGACTATAAAAAAAACCTCACTCACTCAAGACATATATTAACACACTCAGACAAATAGGACTTTCACTATACTGATCAAATAACTTAAGAATTGAAAGTGGATGGAGAATGCTATCATACCATCAGGATCATATACACTAAGAGTACATATGAAAGACTAGTTACAATAGGAAAATTACTTGTGATTCTTTTCCTACCAACGAAATGACAAAACCACTTTTATCAATCACTGAATAAACATTGAATATATGAAATGTACATTCATTCACATGTACATACGAAGATAAAATAAATGTAGGTCTGAACAAATATAGTGAAAAGAGCTTATATTCCAATATGCATTCAAAAGTCTTTTACGAAGGAGTCTCTCTAAGTCCTCACAATTGAAACTTTTACAATGTAATTTTCATAGGCTAAATATCCTTTACAACTTCGTTACATATCCCCAAAAGATGGATCTAAAAGATACATGTCAAAATATATCTAATCTAGTTACAACAAATTAAGATTGAGATCCTATTTCTAAGGGATTAGATCCCTATCTAAAACTAAGTCTTCGACTGCTTCATAGGCTTTGTTGGAGGATGACAGAGATATTCTTGAGTCATCAGCAGCACATTGGGCCTTGAGTCACACATTATTTGATTGGGAAGGAGTCCAAATTTGACTTGTCTTATTATACATTGAGGATGGATGAGTTTGCAGCGCAATACATAGAAAATAGATGGTTAGCACTACAAAATTATGTAGATTCCTCTCTTTCTAGAATACTCCGAAATTTTCTTGAAAATTGTCTTTGAAGGCTGGGAGTCTACCTCATCTAAACACATACCACTGTAATTCAGTGATATTATTGAGATTACTCAGGCTTCATCTCAATAATAATGTTTTTATACTTTCTTTCCTCAATGTAGTTTCCATGCCCCTTCATAAGATTTGAAAACTATAAGACAAGTATGAGGGCTTGTAATGATTCTACACATATAACTTGCCACTGTAAAATTGATGAAATAAGTCTGGAAAAATTCCATAACCTGCACCTTCATATGAACTTTTATCAAACCCTCACATCAAAACAAAACAGGGTATCCATTTTATGTCTGCATTACTGAGCTTCTGAGCATTTCACTGATGGTCTACTATGATGTGTAGAACTTCTTTGCAAGTGATCCAAACTTTCAATCATCAAAACCTTACACTTAATTGCCTTATATCCATTTAAAGCCAAAATTTAAAACTTAATATAGGCAAAAAGAAATAATCCATGTTCAATAACTTTGAAGACAAATGTGAACAATGGATATATGAGGTATAACATGTTCATCATAGGTCAAAAAATATGATAACAAAACTTTGAAACAACATCTTCTTATTAATCATCTTTCTTGGAAGAACTAGGAGAACTAGTCTCTTTAAAAAAGATTGTCGAGTTCTTCTTACTAATCATATTCTTAGCCAAATATATGTCTTCAATCAGCTTCCTATTTTCTGCTCTCATATGAAGGTTTTTCTTGTACATATTAATCAATTGTTTCCTCTGAATATCCTTTTTTCTGATTTTTCTCTTGAGATGATTACACTCATATGTTAGTTCATCGATCTAACTTGAAAGTTGTTGGATGAGTGTAACATTTTCTTGATGTAATTTTTTGTTCTTATCCTGAACTTTTTTGAGTTGTCTATTTCCATTATTGAGTAGTTGAGCCCGATTAGTTTTAGGCCCTTGATCTGTCTCTGGGGATGGATCTGGTGGAGATTCACTTAATTGGACTATGGCCTCAAGTGATTCCTTTTCAAGAGGAGAAACTTTCAATTTTGACAACCTAGTTCTAGGCTTGATAACCTTAGTTATTTGATGAGATTCCTCTGCTAGTACAATATTTCTCCCGGATGACCTTCTGAGGGCTGGTGTACCAATTTTAACTTGGATAGTCTGGGATATATCTTTAATTTCCATTTGAGGAAGCTCCATAGGAGGCTCTAGTTGTTCTTCAATAACTACCTCTTTAGCCTTTCCTATTCTCTTATCTCTCTTAGACACTTGGACATGTGAAGGTTCTTGAGTAATGGGGTCTTGAGAGGTCTGTGGTACTTCATATGAGGGAGAAGAGGAAGGTGTTACAGTATTCTTCCTAGGAGTCTTGGATTTTGAAGGAGAAACATGAAAGTCAACTTGATATTTAGACATGAACATGAAGGTGAGCCATTCCCTTCCCTCTTTCTTCAATTGTTCAAAACTATCAACTTAATCAAAGCATGATGAAAGATGGATTTCAAAATTTTATCAGGATTTCTTTGAGCAAGTAAAATCATCCTTTGTAAGATAATAAATAAGAAATATTGTAGTTCAATTTCCCTCTTACCAGTGAAGTGAAGAAGCAACTTGAAATGATACTGTAAAACTCTACTATACCTCCCTTCACATGTAAAAAATATCTGTATGATAAACAACCGCTTGTCATAGGCTTCGAAAATCCAATTTCTGAGTATACCCTTCACTAGATTAGCTCCCTAATGCTCTAGCTTTAACATGTCTTGACACCAATCTTATTTTTCCAATTTCTTGGCTTTAAACCAAAGTTCCCATGTTCTTGGTATCTCTATAGCTTCAACGATCATATCCACGTTCAAATTGATCTCTAGAGGACCAACCTTAGTGTTTCCTTCACTAACAATACTTTTCCTAGGAAATGGAGCACATATTTCTCAAACATGAAAGATGCCTTAATTTTTTCAAAACAACATGAACCCTCTAAGGATCTAGGTACCTATGAAGAAATCACTCAGTTAGAAAGGTCACTATCACAAACACAAAGGACTCTTTCTATGATACTTCCTCAAACAATAAAATCTCATGCTCCAAAAGAACAAATTTGTATGAACACTTTGAACCTACAAAATGTTGCAAGACAAGAAGATGATCCTAAGTCCTTATCATGCAAGGACTCCCATTTTGAATGTTATCACCCAAAGGCTACTCATGAGAAATCTAATTATGTATATTCCATATTTACTTGTTCACGCCAAATCAAATCCAAGGGAAAGGGTGACGAGAATATTCCTAGCAATCACAAGGATATCATTTCACTAGGTAATAATGGGATGTTACGATTGCATGAAACATACATAAGGGATAGTGCTTTGGTATGACCCCACCCCATTGTCCTAGAGAAATAAAGAGATACAAATTGGGATGATTATCCCGATGATGCCTCTAACATCTCTGAAGACTGGGATGACTATTTTTCTACACAAGACGATAACTATTTGATAAGGTTTAGAATGAAAGGAGTTGGCTTTGTCAAATGGAAAGGGGATGATGAAAATTCATTGAATGAGCCAAACCAAGATTATCTATTATTCAAAGAACCCCACCCCCCTCCCTCAACACAATACATTGGAGTACACGAAGTAGTTGATTCTGAAGGTGGGGACTACAAGCAAGGAGAATTGGTTTTAGAGTGGGATACGAGGATGAGGGAGCCTAACAATATTAAGGGATGCAAAAAATTTTGGCTTCGACCTTGCTGAATCAGAAGGAATTCATTCAATCATTCCTACTATTTATCCATGTTGGAAGGAAGAAGACATCCATTACCAGTTGGTGGACACCTCTTTAAACCCCATCAAAGGGTAGAGACTTGACTTCACAAGTAGGTGTAGGTAAGTAAGTAGGCATTTTGCATTCATTGTATATACCATTTTCATTTCATGCTAGAGTAGTTGTATTTCCATTTGTACATATTATTGCTTACTTATATTTCATTGTATGATATATGATCCAGGGGTGATATCACCACCCCAAATGATTACTAATCAATTTTGCTGAGATCTAGCAGGTCGCAGGTCATACCCGAGATGTTGAGGTTATCATGTGCTCTATGGTGAGAACATGTGCCCGAGTTAGAGCCAGATGTTATCCCCTATCCTAGGGATAACTAAGTAGATTATGTCTTGAGGCCCAAAGGTCCTAGACATGGAGTATCGAGAGCCATATGACTTGAGCCTGGCCCTGGAGGGTCCATCCTTATTCTTCAGCGCCTCCATTTTGTCAGTAGCAGAATCATCGATCCCATGATCCTAGTTTTGAAGTAACAATGGGTATTGCTCCATGAGGTAATGAGTCTGAGTATCATGGTATGTGTCACTCTAATTCTCAAAGCATTTGGATATGTGCATTCAATTCTCTTTTGCTTCATAACGTGTGCTTGGAATTTATGCCTTTTGACTTGTCCATACCTGGGTGGGATGAAAAAATTCCCTAGCAAGTTGGTTCTCTTAGGAGTAAGTTTCCACTAGGTGGGATTATGAAAGGTCATCATCCATTCCTTCCATACTTATCACTTTTCAACATCTTCCCTCTCATCTATCCCCTACATTGGTTTGGGCATTGGTTTTTCCAAGATAGTAAGGGTTGTACCTTGCCTTATGGGAAGAAGGGGCTAAAGGACTAGAGGGTAAAAGTAGTTGGAAAAAGTTAAAAGACAAAGATAAAACCTTGATATGCTTCGTTGAGGGATCCTCGAGAAAGCATTAAAGGGATTCTCAGTAAGAAAATAGGGGACCCATAAAAATATAAAACTCAAGACCTATTTGTTGGATAGGGGGTCTCATCACGAGCCAACTTATTAGGTTCATGGGAATGTAGTGGTATGAAACTACTATTCATCTGGTCACCATGCCATGCTAATGTCTCTTGGTGGCATAACCAAGAGAAAGGGGGTCTCATCACAAGCCAACCTTTTCATCTCTATGAAATGATTGTGGGTAACGTTGTCACCACTGGTCACCATGCTAGGGAAATGTCCCCCAACTATTCTCTTGAAATAAAAAGAAAAAATATAAAAGTATAAAGGAATTTAATGGGCTAGGAAACAATTGCATCCATAATAAGGTGAAACTCACCCTCTTCAGAGGCACCCATAGGTAAGACCTACATTTCCCTGTCATCACTGCACCCCTTGCCCAAACATACCCTGCACCATCTCATGCACTTACATGACCTAGATTGGTCTTCACTTGGAAAGACACCACACTTATGGAGAATTATCCCAATAGGATGTCCTGCAACCCTCTCCAAACCTAGCTTGTGGAATAACATAACATATTTGAGAACTTTTCTGGGAAAAGGGGGGTTTTATGCATATGTTTGGGTAACTTTATTATTAGATGTGATTGGCATTGGTATGATCCCTGTGTCTTATGAGCCCATGGAGGGCGTACCTTTTTTTACTGCAAGACCACACCCGACAGAAAGATACATATGGGGAGATGATTAGCTCGGACCTCCATAGGGATAAAATCTCACTAGATGGATGCCAAGACCCCAACCAGGGGCATACATATACCAGAGGCGTGCACCAGAGAGAGAGGAGAATGTTCCACCAGAGACACTTTGGCAGGCCTAGTCCCAAGGGGTTATTTCCTTATCCCTAAACATTGGCCTTGGAAGGCCCATGACATCACCCTTGTGACCCTTGATGTCACCCAATGTCTGATGGACATGAAGGAGGTAGTTGTGTGCCCAGTGGCACATGTGCCATGATCCAGAGGCCTTGGAAGGCCTAACATTTTACTCCTGGAGGCCAACATATCACTTAGGAGGCCCAACATCACCCTAGAAGAGCATGACATCACCCTTTTTGCACACTTTAGGGTTTAATTTGTCGATTTTATGTGAAAAACTGGATTTTTGATGTAACTGGCCATGTCGACCTTTTTTGACCTAATTTGTAATTAAATGTCATTTGAATTGTATAAATAAGAAAAAATTCCCTTGTATTTTTTCATCATCGTTCACTCACACAAGTGTGAGGTCTGAAATTCGGCCTCTTTAAGGCTTATTGGATGAAATTAAGTGGTACTCAACTCTTGGAGGAGGCTTCTTTTGGTGAATTTTGGAATTTTCATGGTGGAAAGTCTTCAAATAGGGAATGTTACTATATTATTCTTTGTGAATGTGAGTGAAAATATGAAATTCTTCTTTCTTTGAATGGTTATGGTATCTTTTACTTTGAATTTTCTAAAAATTATGAAATTGCTAGTGTAAAACACTAGGAGAATAAGCACATGTTATTGTCCTTATCTCAATAGCTATCCACCTACTTGATTTTACTAGAAGACACCTCCATGGAAGCATATGCTAGAGCCCTACCTTTGTATCACTCTAACACCATTTCTTCATCAAGATTTTATTTATCTCAATCTTGAGATAAAGAAGAAGCTAAACCACTAGGGCCTAGGGTTACCTACTTCCTAGTAGTTGTTTTCCTTCTAGGGTTTGATGATTATGGCCTTGGTTTACCAATGTTGGACACACCAACCATAGTTAGAGAGGGGGGGTGAATGAGTGTGGAGCTCTTTTTCCCAAAACTTCCTGCTTACACAAAACTCATTAGTTAGCAACCACCATTAACTCATTAACCATTGTTGGCTTTTATAACTAGTTAAATGTGAACACATATAAACAACATATATCATCAAAAAATTATCACCACAAGGAACACAAAGAACACAACACTTACGGGGGGGGGGAATTGAATGAGTGTGGAGCTATTTTCCCCAAAACTTCCCTCTTACAGAAAAATAATTAGTTAGCAATCACCATTAAATCATTAACCATTGTTGTCTTTTATAACCAGTTAAATGTGAACACGTATCAGCAACATATATCAACAATATATTATCAACAAATCATCACCACAAGGAACAAAAAGAACACAAGATGTATATAAAATTTTCTTTTTATTACGGATTTCAATCCTTGGGGTTTATCAACAATAACTGAATAGAGTACAACTCTACAAGAGCACCATCTCTATATGCAAGACTCAACTTACATCCTCAACACCAACTTAGTTAAGGCAAAAATCCTTCACATATATCAATATCTCACAGGTACGCGACCTATCGGTAGTGCAACATGTGTATGTATGTGCCCTACCAGTAGTGCAACCTGCATATGTACACGACTAGTCTATACTACAACCTGCATATACCTTCTAAGCTATTAGGATTTATCCTTTTCATCTCATACTCAGATCCTAAGCAACCTGCAATCACATTCTCTTTTGTCTCTCACTATCCAATCTGACCCACAACCAGTCACAACACATCCAAGCTCTCCAATAGCCTACTCATGCTTCTCAACCATCTAATATGAATGCTACTCCGACATGTGTAAACAACCAATATACTATAGCCATCATATCAATATTGAAACATAAGAGTGTTGATCACTCCATCAACTCAAACCACATCATAACAACCATACCAAGAATGCCTTAAGCATTCCCTAAACAATAAGCAAGAGTATCAATCAAGGCAACCATGTAACCATACATTTTGAACCAATGGATAGATTTGATGTATTTGAGCACTATATACCTTCCTGGGAGCTTGATATCAGAATATGGAACCTCTGGATCTCCATCTTCTCAAGATTCCATGGATTTATCAACATGTACGCACCCTAATACATTGTCATCCCGCATATAACTCAGCATGTATGCACCCTAATACACTAACAACCCACGTATAACTCATCATGTACGCACCCTAATACACTGTCATCACGCGTACACCTCATAAACTATGGTTTCTGAACTTCTAAAACTTTCACCGTCATGATCTCAGACTTGCTGAAACTTTGATGTGTCCATGAGATCCTCCATACTCTCTCTCTCTCAGAATAGATCTTCAATACATGCTCAAGATATGCACAAGAGATACACTTAAGATGCTCACAAAATATACACAAGAGATTCTCCCAAAAATGTACTTTACACAAGAGACCCTTGCCTCTTATTTATACTCTTCATCTTCTAGGTCACTTAACCCATTTCTAGGTCACTTAACCTATTTTCCTCATTTTAGGGTTAACCACTTTCCATAATTAGAAATTTCTCCATTACTTTATCATTTAAATATCCCTCCTTGACTTTGTCGCCTCACTTTATCATTTAAATAATCTTCTTTGATTTTGTTACTTCACTTTATTATTCAAATAATCCTTCTTGACTTTGTCACTTGACTTTATCATTCAAATAATGATTTCTTCTTTTCAAGCACTTTGACTTCTTTGACCTTTTGGGGATACAAGCCTTCATATGAGGGTCCTTCATCTTCGTAGGGCCATAAATCTGAAATTATGAGGAGTTATGTGACATTCCACATACCATCGGAAATGGCATGACAAGCACTATCCATCTAGGATAGTTTCACCAACAACTTCATTGATCTTCATCTCATTATTCCACATATAAGAATGGGTTCTCCAACCATACTTCTAGGATAGATCAATCGTAAATCATCTTCCCATGAGGGTTTTCACCATAAGGGGACCATTTTGGAGTTCATCCATTTGTGCACCTTATCAACCATGATAAGACAATAATGATTCATCAATCCAACAATGCATCATATCAATGACAACTCATTGATCCATCTTCATCTATGCATGACATCATATGACTATGATTCCACTTGACATATATCCATTTACAACAATCAATCAATAATTACTTGACATCAATCAATCACTTGACATCAATCCTTTTACATCAATCAATCAAACCATTGGCATCAATGACAACATGATCCTTTGGCATTGATGGCAATACCAACATTGATGTCAACACTAATTACCAATTATTGATGTCAACATGTAGATAAGGCATTCTCTACATCAATAGTCAATGTCACTATCTCTCCCCATCAACAAACATCAATCACATCAATGTGATTATCTCTCCCCATTTGACATCAATGGCGAAGGGTCATTCTCCCCTTGGGGATGCTCCCCCTGCTTGAACTCTCCTTGGGGCTGCTCCCCCTGTCTGAATGCTTGTGATATTCCTCTGAATAATCTCTCCCCTTTTGAACAAGGGATATCACTCTGATGTAATGTTGAAGATACATCGCTCATACTCCCCCTGTGACCATTTCTCCCCCTGGAACTATGCCTCTGTGCTCTTTCTTCAAGTGTAGGGCTCTTTTATCCTCCTAGAATCATGGGAAGAAGAATGACTCCCCCTATATTCTCTGTAAGATGAGAAATATGCTACCATATGATGATCCTTGGACCTGTTCATGCATCAAATTCATGCCATACCAATCATCAACAGATATGTCAACAGTAAAATAGAGAATCTTGAGTAGAACATCACCCAAATACATCATGTACCAATTGTGTGCCCATCATGCACAACACCTATGTACATCAACCATGTACATCAATACCATAAAATGTGACATAAGGTCTCATCAATGGAATTTATCAACCATATGCCAACATGTGCATCTACCAATATGCCAATTGTTGAAAATACTAGTACAACTGAGAGGGGGGGGGGGGTGAATCAGTTGTATTTGAGCTTAAACAATTATAAGTCTATTAAAATATTCTTAATCTTTCCTCAAGTGATCATTAACATTATACATCATATGGATAGTAAAAGTAAAAAGCTTCAGTCACACATAAGGTATACACAGAGACAGATTTTCACGAGGAAACCCATAAAGGGAGAAAACCTCTTCTTCTTTGAAATGATAGGCAGTCTTTTAAGTTCTATACATCATCTTTAATTGAGCACCAACTCAATGTGAGGCTGCTACCTCTGTTTTACAATATGCAACTTGTTTGAGAGAACCAACTCTCTGGTTTCTCTAGTACCCACTAGAAGGAAGCACCAGCTCCTTGGTTTCTCTAGCACCCACTAGAAGGAAGCACCAACTCCCTATATGTTCCAGCACCAACTAGATGGAAGCACCAACTTCCACTTACACAGGATCCAACCTGTATAACAGAGAACACTTGCTCTCCCTAGCACCACCCTGCCACCCTGGTTTCTCTGGCTGCAACCAGATGGAAGCTACAACTTCCTGTGTTCAAGCTCCCACTTGAACCTTTGAGGACAACAGTCCTCCTGAGCACATCCCAACCTCCCTATAACATAAATGAACATATAAACATTCAACTACATAGATACATCAATTCTTACCAATCTTTCTTTTTTTTGTACATCTGGTCATCTTCTAACTGTTCTGTAATTCATTTCTTCCTTTGTCTGTTTAGCAGGTCTGCTCTGCATCAACTTGTTCTTTCATTCTCCTCTTCTTCAACTTGTTCGGTTATTATGTTCTGCGTTTCATCTCACACTACACATATGCTCAATCTCATTCTGTGCATCCTCTCATTTTCTTTTTCTTTTGGTTTTAAACTTTTCTCGTTCAGAACAACTAGTCGCACATAGTCTGTCTCATTTTCTTTTATACACACCTACACAACCGTTCAACTTCCCAACTCCTTAGGCAAAAAGACGACAACTGTCTAAGCAACTGAAACACCAACTAATCAACAATCATGAATCCATTTCACTAACATATTCGTAACTGAGGGGTTAGCTGTGAGAGAGAACAGTAACCTTCCGATCATATTCCAATTTATCTGCACCATTGGATGAACTTTATTGACATTGCCTTTAAATCGGGTTTTGGCATTTCGAAAATCCTGTGCTGAGTGTCTCTACACTTCATTTTGTGATCCCCGAATTTTTGATACAGAACTTTTCTGCACTAGCTCCTTCCCCAATATGACTATGGTCATAACCAAGCGCCTATGCAAAAAGTTCTTTCGCGATTTCTCATTTCGCGATTTTCGACACTTTGCTCCATTGACCCCAAGTCAACGAAATTTCGATCACTTGCCACATGTCCTATGATTCGATGGTCTAGATTTGATCTTGACTCAATGGCTACAATTGAATCGTGATTTCGTGATTTCAGCATTCTTGTTGCAATGGGTTCTTTGCCTCTCCATGTCGCGATTCACGAAACTCTGATATGGAGTTAGATCAACAGTCCAGATCTGATCTCTATTCAATGGCTGTGATTAAATCGCAATTTCGACATCCTTGATGTCCAGTGTTTTTTTCACTTCAAAGTCTCGATTCACGAAACTCCGACATGAGGTCGGATCAATGGTCCAGATCTAATCTCGATTCAATGGTTGCGATTAAATCACGATTTCACATATCGCAATATCGAGATTCCTGATGTTAAGAAACTTTGATATCTCCAACTCTCGATCCCTGAAACTATGACATGGACTGGAATCAACGGTCTAGATCAAACCTTGATCTGATGGCTTAGATTACATCACTATTTCGAGAAGTTAGGGAACCCTGTTCCTTTGAATCTCCAGTCAGCGAACTTATGATGTCTCCCCACATGTCCTTCCTGATGATGGACGGTCCTCCTTCTTTCGGGATTTTGTGAACCCCTTTTCTTCTTGTTATACTTTAAAAGGCATGCAGGTTCTCCTTGATCCAATGATGGTCGGGTCCTGCACTTGGATCTAACGTCTGAGATCTGTCCTCCTCTTCAGTGCGCTCTTCTTGAGATCTGACGGCCATCAGGAATTCAGGAAGAGATCCAACGAACACAGTTTTTGCTCTTCCCCGATTATCACTACACTGCTGATCATCATTGTTGTACTCAAGCCATCATCACTACTGTACTTTCCATCAATGAAAAATATGCACTGCCTGTAAAAGATGCCAACAATCCTCTGTACATTCTTCCTGTACTCATGCCATCTTTACTTATGCCTGTCTGTTACATTCTTCTTGTACTTATGCCATTCGTTTCCTGTTAAATATTTTCCAACACCAACCACGTGCATCTACCAATCTTCCAAACAAGTGTCATATCACTCATGAAATCTCTCCATCATGAACCAAGTGTCATAACCATATATCTCAAACAAATATCAATTGTTGTGCTAATCAAGTAATACCAATGGTGTAGTATCATCAAGCATATTCCATCTATGAGTGTAGAGAACATGTACATCAACATGTATTACCACTTGTACCAAGCAAGTACATCAACCATGCACCAATACCACAATATGATGAATCCCCATACATGTATGCCAAATCCTCCATAAAACACGTTCCAATCAAACTGCTAGTAGGTGCCTCTACCAATGTACTAGAAATTTACCAATAATACATCAACTATAAATCAAGTTATGACTCATCAATGATGTACAACATGAACACCTCATCAACTCGCCAACTAAATATCCAAACCATATGCCAAATGTAAGCACCAAGATCTCCAACAAATATTCTTCTAATAATACATCTATGAAACTGAAATATGTACCAGCCATGCACCCCAACAGATCATTCTCAATCATCCATTCACTATGGAAAATACTAAGCATCCAACATTACATATACTAGTAGTGTGCTTTAATAGATTAATGACATCTCTAGCTAGCATCATCAAGATATATCACATAACCAAGGTGCCATAACTTCACTGCCATAACCAACATTGTTCTTCAATAGAAAATGCCTCAATCCATACTCATGGGTTAGTGCAATGCATCCAAGATGGCCTTTCATTATTTTTTATCATCACTTTACATAATCCAATATAGAATCATGAAAACCTTCTGCAAACAATGTCAGAACCTGCAACAAATAATGTCAGACCCTGCAACAGAGTGTTATACCATCACATCAAGATGCAACCCATGTGCCTTTTTCACAAGGCTTTACCATATATACGCGGCCTACTGCACAGACAACTCACATATGTATGCTACCTATTCAAGTTCAGTCTGCATATGTACGTGACTGTTACCACTGTCACCCGTGTATGCTTCAGTAGATGACACAATTGAGCCTCCCTTAAGGCTTCCATTTTTCTCTGGTTGCTCAGTCTTCTTCACCCACTTCTGAAGGTGTCCCTGCTTCTCAAAACTTGAGCTTTGAGCTTCCATATTTTCAAATATGTCTCCCTTCCTTACTTTGTTCCTTCTTCTAGTCATGCTATGTGAATTCCTCATCATGGAATTTCTTCTTGTGTTCCAGCACTCCTGGGACTTGTGGCCAAATCCACTACAGCTATAGCATCTCATGTTGTGACAGTGAACAACAATGTGTACTACTTGATCACATCTCCAACACCTTGTGGTGTTATAAAATATTGTATTATATCTCCTTTCATAAGATATACATTCCAAAGCTTTGTGACCATATTCATTACATGAATAACATTGACTATGAAAAACACTTTCATACCTTTGCTTTGGTGTCCATTTTCTTTGAGGCGTAGAGGTAGCTTCTTGATGTCTTTATTTCTTATTTATTTTGAAACTTTCCTTGTATTTTTTATATGGTTGACTTGCAACCTTTTCTTCATCATTTACCTCATGCTTATTTGAGGTGCTTGCTTCAACATGTGTAGCTTCTTTCTTGTACCCAAGACCTGATTTATCATTTGGTGATCTTTGACTTTCCAATATTTCATTCAAGTTTAGTGAGATATTCAAGAATTTGTTTGACTTCTCTACTTTCTTTCTAAGATCAACAACTTCAGCTTCTAACTTATGACATGACTCTTCCTTTTCATTAATTTGATTCTTCAGTAGTTCCTCTACCCTTTTGGATTCTTCAATTTGGGTCTTGAGATGGACAATAGTTTCAAAACTTTTGCTAATCTCATCATTTACCTTCATATTTTATTTTTCATTGTTTAGTCTTGTGATCTGTTATTTGTTTTCTTCTAATTGAGTTTTATTACTCTCTTCTTGTTCTTTGAGCATTCCCTTTAACTTCAAGATGTGCCTTTGACTCCTCCTAAGAAACTTCTTAGTGTTATCCAAAAGATAGCTATAGTCTATATAATAATGGTCATTTCTATATTCATATAAACCATCTTCAACTTTATTTTGAAGTTCTAATATATCTTCTTCTATTATTTCCACGGGACAACTTCCATCAAACTCTACACAAACTATTTCTAGATTTTCTTCTTCACTTGTAGAGAAAAATTCAACATCATCACATTTTATATCATTGCAATCAAGAGTCTTTGGATATTATTTACCTTCATTTGAAATACTTTCGAGATCTTCCTTTTTGCCAACATCATCACGTGATTCTTTTCTTTCATTTGAAATGTCTTCAAGATCTTCATTTTTGCTAACATCATCACTTGATTCTTTGTCTTCATTTGAAGTGTTTTCAAGATCACATTTAGAAATAATGCATTCAAGAGTTTTTGGATATTATTTACCTTTAATGATCTTGATGGAGTGTTCCTCAACATCTTCTTTCTTATTTTGATATGTCTCCTCTAGCTTTAGCCATAGATCCTTGGCGGAAGTGCATTGTCCCATGATCTCTTTGATAAGGCTTGAGAGTCCACTAAGAATGGTCTTGAGAGCCAATGCATCATTTTTCTTTCCTTCCCTTTGAGCCACAAACTTTGACTTGTTCTTCAAGGAAAATAATCCACCAATGGTTTCCTTCCAAATACCCGCTCCCATCTCTTTCAAATGCACTCTCATTTATATTCTCCAAGTAGAATAGTTTTCCTCATCAAGGATTGGAAATTCATCATCCATTTGTGTTTCTATGGATCTCCTTCAAGGTTGTTAAGGCTTGTAGTGAAGGCCTTCTCTGATACCAATTGTTGGACACACTGACCGCATTTAGAGTGTGGTGTGAATGAGTGTGGAGCTGTTTTTCCCAAAACATCCCTCTTACACAAAACTCATTAGTTAGCAATCACCATTAACTCATTAACAATTGTTGTCTTTTATAACCAGTTAAATGTGAACACATATCAACAACATATATCAACAATATATCATCAACAAATCATCTCCACAAGGAACACAAAGAACACAAGATGCATATACAATTTTATTTTTATTACAGACTTCAATCCTTGGGGTTTATCAACAACAATTGAATAGAGTACAACTCTACAAGAGAACCAACTCTATATGTAAGACTCAACTTACATTCTCAACACCAACGGAGTTAAGGCAACAATCCTCCATAGATATCAATATTTCACAGGTACGCGACCTATCGGTAATGAAGCATGAGTATGTACGTGCCCTACCAATAGTGCAACCCGCATATGTATGCGCCCAGTCTATACTACAACCTGCGTATACCTTCTGAGATATTAGGGTTTATCCTTTTCATCTCATACTCAGATCCTCTGCAACTTGCAATCACATTCTCCTCTATCTCTCACTGTCCAATCTGAACCACAGCCAGTCACAACACATCCAAGCTATCCAATATCCTACTCAATATTCTCAACCATATAGTATGAATGCTACTCAAACATGTGTAAACAACAGTATACTATAGCCATCATATCAGTACTGAAACATGTGTAAACAACCAATATACTATAGCCATCATATCAGTACTTGTCGAAACTTTGATGTGTCCATGAGATCCTCAATACTCTCTCTCTCTCAAAATAGATCTGCAATACATGCTCAAGAGATGCACAAGAGATACACTTAAGATGCTCACAAAAGATACACAAGAGATTCTACCAAAAATGTACTTTACACAAGAGACCCTTGCCTCTTATTTATACTCTTCATCTTCTAGGTCACTTAACCCATTTCTAGGCCACTTAACCTATTTTCCTCTTTTTAGGGTTAACCACTCTCCATAATTAGAAAGTTCTCCATTACTTTATCATTTAAATATTCCTCCTTGAATTTTTCACCTCACTTTATCATTTAAATAATCTTCTTTGATTTTGTTACTTCACTTTATTATTTAAATAATCCTTCTTGACTTTGACACTTTACTTTATCATTTAAATAATGATTTCTTCTTTTCAAGCACTTTGGCTTCTTTGACCTTTTGGGGCTACAAGCCTTCATATGAGGGTCCTTCATCTTCGTAGGGCCATAAATCTCAAATTATGAGGAGTTATGCGACATTCCACATACCATCGGAAATGGCATGACAAGCACTATCCATCTAGGATAGTTTTACCAACAACTTCAATGATCTTCATCTCATTATTCCACATATAAGCATGGGTAATCCAACCATACTTATAGGATATATCAACTGCAAAGAATCTTCCTGTGAGGGTTTTCACCATAAGGGGACCACTTTGGAGTTCATCCATTTGTGCACCTTATCAACCATGATAAGAAAATAATGATTCATCAATCCAAAAATGCATCATATCAATGACAACTCATTGATCCATCTTCATCTATGCATGACATCATATGAGTATCATTCCACTTGACATATTTCCATTCACAACAATCAATCAATCATTACTTGACATCAATTAATCACTTGACATCAATCATTTTGCATCAATCAATCAAACCATTGGCATCAATGAAAACATGATCCAACAACCAACACCTAAACCATCCTCCCTCTTGTCTTTAGTTCACATATTATCATCTATTTCCTTCAAGATTGTTGCTGCAAAAGTGAATCCATTAACCCTAAAGACATTGGTTTATACCTTACATTTGATTGATTGATGGAAACAACCATCAAACCATATACCTCAAGCTCTTTGCTAACCATTCCTAACCTTAGATTAGACTAACTTACTAACATTCTTGATTATGTACAAAAATAAGCTACAACTATATATTACAACAGTAAAAGCTCCTAAAAGAAAGTGTTAATGTTGATTTTACATTGCCTTCTTTGCTTCTGACAAATGCTAGCACATTGACAATTTTAGGTTATCATTTTGGGTCATTATCAAAGCTTGTTTAAGGAATAATTGTGAAGATATCACTATATATACATTTTTTTTATAAATTTTTGTTTGCTTCATCTTGTATATTAGCTTATTGATTTTATTGAAAGTCCAAGGTTTTACGAATCACTAATATCAATTGTTACTTGCAAATATTGTTTTTCTTGTTGTCTTTTTGTAGGAAGGTACACTTAAGCATATCTTTTCTTCATATTATTAAACCTTTGGGACTTTCTGATCAATGTGACTTGAGAGAGGGGAAGAAATTTTCTCGATACTATAACCTTTTACTTCTCAAACCCCCAGGTCACCGAGGACGTCTCCCTTGGGATTTCACCCTTAAAGAGAAATACGTGTCTTATTTAGGTGACAATGATAGGACAACCTCATGTTACACCAATTTATTGTTCACTTGCCTTTGGATTTTGGGAAAGTACAAATTGTATGATAACATGAAACACCCCAAACTTAAGAGAGGTTAGCCGAATAGGACACCCTTAGACCTTCTCCAAACCCAACTTGTCAAATTGCATAACGTATTTGAGCATTTGTCTAGGTTAAGGGGGATTTGATGCAAATGCTTGGGTAATTTAATTATTAGATTTGATTTACATGCTGTGATCCCAGTGAATTATGAACCCCCTGGAGGGCGTACTTGTTGTTGTTGCAATAACTTGCCCCATGGATAGGTACACATGAGAGAATGATTAGATCATACCTTCATGGGGATTAAATCCCACAGCTGGATGTTGAAACCCCAGCCAAGGGTAAGAAGAGATTGAAAACTTGCACCAGGAGATGGAAGGACGTTTCCTGATAGAACTAAATCTAGGGGACCTTGCTCTTCCCACATGGATGTTATCCCTTGAGGGCCCTGTATGTCACCATGATAGCCTTATACATCATCTAGAGCTTGGGTTTCATCTTTGGAGTCATTTATGAGCCCGTTGGCATATGTGGGCATCATTTTAGGGATTTGGAGGCCAAGCGTTCCACTTTCCCTGCTCAACATTCCACATGTGGGGATCAATGTCACCCTATAGGGGCATGAGGTCACCCTTGGTAGAGTTTCTCCATGCAAATTTATTTTAATTATGTCAAAATTGAATTTTTTTTGTAAACTGGAGAGGTCATCCTTGTTTTTGACCTAAAAGTGAATTAAAGGTCAAAATTTTGTATAAATAGACAAAAGGTACTCTCATTTCTAGATCACAACTTGTCATTGGAAGACAAGAACTTTGAAATTTGTTCCCCATTGGGGTCATTAGCTGAAATAGTGGGGCAACACTCTTGTGTAAGGCTTGTATTTGCAACTTGGGTCAATTTTTGGAGTTTTATGGTGATCTTGCATGATATACTCATGATTATTCTTGGTGCAAGTAAGTATAATATGCATTTTGTCATCTATTGAATGGTTCATTTTATGGTTTTATTTTCTCATACAAGATTATAAAATTGCATCGTGTATTTAATTCTTGAAGTAAGAAACTTAAGTTGCTACTTTCTTACTTTTTTATTTGCCAAACTTTTCACTAAATTGATCTAGTAAGTAGTGAAACCCTAGAGCTCTAAATTGTTAGCACTCTAAGGGTTTGCATTTAGTTATTGTTGCATTAGTTATACTCCATAAAAAGGATAAGGAGAGCAAGGCGCTAGGGCCTAGAAGTGCCTACACCCTAGAACTTTGTCTCTTGAGGTCAAAATCTAGGAGGGCTTAAGTTACTACTCCTAGATTTTTTTCCTCTTAGACTTTTGTGTATCATCATTATTTTTTAGCCTTAGAAGAATCTTCCCTCCTTGACTCCATTTACCCTTGAAAGACACTAGTCCTCTTGTCTTACTTTTTCACAAGACTACCAACCTCAACTCAAATTATTCCACTTGATACTCTATTAATTTACTAACCTAGTATAGATTACTAACCAATAAGTCTGTTTTTGCTAATATCATTGTTACAACCTTTTCTTAGCATCCTTATCAAGCCTATTAACTAAGTAAACTAACCCATAAATTGCACAAGCCAAAGCATTATCACTTTGAGGCTTTAAACTATCCTTGCTACTATTCTAAAGGTGCATTTATGAAGTTGTTATAGATCACTTTGTTGTTGTTGTAACTATTGCTATAGCCACATTTCACAGCCCTTATCATCCCATGCTAACAACGAAACTTCCCATAAACATGTTCTAGGAGAATTGTTATCATTAAGTGCTAAAAGTGTATGTTATTGCCTCATAAAAGTACTTTTTTCTGAAGTGGTTTGTTGTTTTCATAGCTATTAAATTTTTGTTTTTATAAACACTTTGACAACCCATTTTTAAAGTCATTTATTGACTTGTATTAATCTTGAAAATTGTGAATGACAAAGCATTATCAAGTTTGTAAGACCATTGTATCTTTTCTTTGTCATCATAACTTGCAACTTTCAAGATCTATTGTTGCCACTGTAATCTCATCTTTATTGTATAATAACGTGTTCTGGAAACACATAATTTGTTTAAGAAGTCATTGATTATAATTTGTTGCTACTAGAGTTTGATGTTTCATTGGTAAAGGGAAGGTACACACCCATTTTCACTTTTCCTTTTCCCTTTAAACTTTACCCAAGTGACTTCTTCTGTTGAGTGACCTAGAGAGAGGGATGGGTCTTCATCGTGTATTTCAGCCCTTCATCAACCAACTAGATCCTCGAATGTTTCCCTTGGAGTGAGCTTTTCATCCTCCTAAAGAGAAAGAGATACCTTATTGGGGTGACAGTGATAGCGATAGGGTTACCTCTATGTTACGTCATTCTAAGCCTAATTTCCTTTAGGCTTTGGGAAAGTATAGATTGCACGATAACAATTGAAATTTAAAATTTGTTCAATTTAAAATAAATCTTAAAAGTTTTTCAATAAATTAGTACAGTTTTTCTTCCTATCAATGATTAAACACAATAAGAATAATTGTTTTTGAAATTATAAATGAATTTAAACCTATCAAAACCCTTGGTCACTTAAAAACTTTAAAACATTGTGAAAATTGAATAATAATCCACCAACATATTTTCATTAAAAGGACATTAAAAACATGTACTAAAAATAATACATGTCTAAAAATCTTTAACCTCCTAAGTTTATCAATATTTAAAAACACATTAAAAGCATACTAAAAATAACATATATGGAAAAATGTCTCACCTCTTAACTTTAACAATATTAACACTCTTTTCTCTTTTATAATTATTTCAATAATAATTTCTAGATTAACTTGTCATTTTTATTATCGCTCATATTTGGTCAACCCAATTTTAAATTTTATACAAAATTAATGATATAAGAGCATACCAACCTATTTGAAGATCAAATTTACATTTCATTTAATTTTTTTATCCCTACATTTACATATAGGTACAACAAAAATAATATCATGAAATCACCACTATATTTGGGAAAATTATAATTCATTTACTTTTTTTTCCCTCTCAAAGCTTAATAGTGGTACAATGAAACTAATATAGTGAAACCACCACTATATTTCTCAATGCAATGGAAAGACATGAAAATTATAAGATATGAAATACGCTAATGATTAAATTAATTCATTTTTGTTAAATTCTTTATATAAATTATTAATTTTAAATATTGATATTTGGATATGAAACCATATCTTAACTTTTATGCCAGTATGTATTAAGAAACACCGCATTTTCCACATCGTTGCTCCAAACCCTAGTTTCCTCTACAACCATATGTGTGTCCAAATCCTACCAAACACCGCATTTTCCACATCGTTGCTCCAAACCCTAATTTCCTCTACAACCATATGTGTGTACAAATCCTACCAAGAATATGTTTGAGAAATAAACCTAAACCCATGCAAAAGAAAATTTAGGAAGGAAATGAAATGGATGAAAGAGCTAGTTAGTATGGTAACGTACTGGGGCCCTGTAACGTACTGAGCTTGGAAGATTCCATGAAACAATCCGCCGCAGGAGATGAGTCCAGCTACTTCTGGAGATTCCTCTACGAAACAGAGAGCGGGAATTGTTACAGGATTGATTATTATTGCGTTAAATGCAATGGCAGGTCTAAGGACGGCCCTTTCACGGAAGAGCCTCCAGTTTTTAGTTGCTGGAGTATGTGTTTTGCTGCTCATCATGGCCAACAGAAATAGCCGGGTCTGCACAGCGTCTGATTAATTTGATTTGAAAAATGTTTAAAAAAATTATAATTCGCGACAGGTTCCGCTCAATTTACAAGAATGAATGGCTTATGAAATCTCCCTATTATTTGGATGTATTCAACGTTGAATTTTTTTTATGGATGTGTATTTTCCACTGAAATTTGAACTATAATTTCGACTCGACTCAGCATGCTGAAATGGAAAATTACATATACAATTGCAGGCAGAAAAAGTTTGTATGGCTTCACGATTACACACCCACCTGGGAATCTTTAAGACTTATAACCTTCATATCTCAATTTAGTTTCGGTCTCTCAATTTGATCTTCCTCTCCATTGCATTCAATTTAGTTTTTCCTTTCTTTTTAATCTACCTAAGGGAAAGGAGTCAGTGTTTGTTATGGTAAAACAAACTCTCACATTGCATTGTGAAGGAGCCAAGCTGCAAAACTTACATTGTGAAGTAACCAGTGTATCTTACTGGCTGGCTGGAGATTTTCATCTGCAAGATTATTATATGTAATCTATATTGTTCTCAACAAATGACCATTGTTAAGGCTCCTAAGATTCTATGATAAGATTTTAACACTCAGTTTATTAGTTATGATGATTTAGTAGTAGGTTATATCATACTCACTTCATCTCCTATTTATAATAAAGCAAAATCATTTGTATTATTGGTTTGATGTTGGGTTTAGACCTACTCTTTCATAAGATTGAACAACCAGTACCCTATAAGCAATAGCATGTTTTCACTCGAAATGCCATGAGAATCAGAGAGACCATAGATCTTGTGTAAAGTGTGAAGGAATAGAACATACAAGAAACATTCTTCATATAGTCATGCATTCATTCATAGCTACCACAAGATCAATGCTCAAAGTAATATAGAGTAGTATCTAATATTTTGGCCATTTATTTTCTTTATTTTTGGTCACCATACAAAAACTTTTGAAAGTGTTAAGGTTTTTCAAATTAATTAACAACCACTTTTCAAATTTCAAGATTAATAAAATTTTCAATGGGTGAATAGAACCTATCCTTTGTTTGGAAACTTTATAAAACATGCTAAAAGGGGTTACACCACATAACAAAACAATCTTATTTTTAGTTGTTCAAGATTGATTCACTTAGTCTCAATTCATAAATCAAGATAATTTCTTTGATCATAAGAGGAATACTTATAAGAGTAGTGATCTATCTACTGAGTCTTTACCCTCTGAAAGTGATTGAATAATGTTACCATATGTTTGTGAGTTTGACAAGTTCAATAAGAATTTTTAGGAAAGGTTCAAAGTAAACTCTACACATATTGTGCCTGTGTTTCACTAGCTTACCTACCTCAATTGATAATTGAATGTTGAGAAACCTAGACCACTAGGCAACCCAACAATTACCAAGAAATCTATGAGATACTCCCATGAATCCAAGGTTACTATGATGCCATCCACAAATCTAGTGGGATTGACCCTAGATTTGTCAGCAAGTTGTAATACGGTGGGAGTGGGTCAAAGATTTTCCAATTGCAATTTTTCCATGGTTGGGACAATCATAATGTTAATGGTAGCCCCTAAATCAATGAGGGTGTTAGCTAGGGGAACATTGTTGATAAATATTGTGACTACTGGGTTTCCTAGATATACATATTTTTCTATCACAGTCTTTTCAAACATCAAATCAACTAGTTGTCCTTCTACTTGACTTGTGAGGGGATCTTTTTGTTTTCTTCCTGGTTTTTTAATGCATAACTCCCTTATGGTTTTGGAATAGATGGGGACATCCTTTATAGATTGCAACAGAGGTATTTTGCAACATACATTTTTAATTCCACTTCTAAATCAAATTCTAGTTGGGCAACAGGTTTTCCAATGGCTAATCTCTCCAAATAGAGAGGGATTTTGGATGCTTGTGACTCTTGTGTGTGTAAAGTGGAACTTTGCGGTTTTTCTTCCTGTGGTTGTTGTAAATGTGAATTGAAATGTGTCTATGTAATGAGAATGACTACTTCCTGAGGTTGGTCATCATTGTTTATCTTATTGAGAGTTTCCTCCTCTTCCATTTCCTCCTCAATGACTACAGTGGAATATTTTGGTTTCAAGACCTTTCTTGAACTTAGGTGTATGTCGTGTATTAGTATTAGAGTGACCAAGTATGCCAAAAATGTTGGGATCTCAGCATTAAAAGTAGACTAAGTTGGACGCTTGTTAGGATCGAGCAATTGTTGTGCAGGTAGTTGAGTTGGTCTAGGGGGGTTTGGATATGCAGTCAACTGTTGTAATTGTGGAATAATAAGTTGAGGTAAACTTAGTTGCATTTGCATAGGAGGGTAGTATTGTGGATTTGATGAGGGATATTGTGGATACTGTGGGTAAACTTGATAAGGTGTGGGAATAAGAATATTTCCATAGGTGTTCGCTCTCTAGCCTTGTTTCCAAGGCTAATTTCCGTTGTATTGTTGTGGCCATGTAGGTTTCCAAGGATGATTTTGCTGCCAAGGTATTTGAGTGTTCCATTTTTTAGAATTATAAGAAGGAAAAAACTATAGAGAAGGTTCTAGTGAAATACCTTGTACACGGGGTTTCCATGGCCTCTTTGGGGAAGCTTGGAAAGAAGGTTCAACTATCTCGTTTCCTCCTTTGTAAATTTCTTTTAGTCTTGGAAACGAGGGGAAACTTTTTGTTTCATGATCTTCTGCACAAATAGCACAAATGTGCACATTGTTTAGTGTTCATTCTCTTGGAGGGTGCCTTTTTCTACATTGATGACAAAAAATATTTAGAGTTGCAATTTCTTCCTCCTGTTTCTTTTTAATTTTTATGGTATCTAACTGTGAGCTAAGGGTACCAAGGATTTATGTTTTGAAATATTCTAACAAATTTCCTAACTCCATCCTTGTGACTCTACCTGTTGTAGATTTAGTTACCCTGGAAAAAGTCTCTCTTATCCCTTTACCTCATTTGGCTCTGCTTCTTGAATATTTCTTGCATAAATTGTAAATATCAACAAATGGAAAATGAGAAATATCAACAAAACCCATCAAATTAAGTACATCTATGTATTCTTCCAAAATTTCCCTAAGAAAAATAGTCATGGTTGTCTCATCACTTAATCTTCCTAGTTTAGTCTTTTGAAGGACGTATAGAAATCTATCAACAAAGTCCTCAAGACTTTCCTCAACCTACTGCTACATTTTGAAAATATCATTCTGTGAATCCTTGGTTTTGCAATAGTCTTGGTACTTCTTAAGAAAGACAATTTTCATTTCATCCCAATATCTAATCAAGAATTCTCTAAGGCCCATAAACCACCTTAGGGAAAAGTATTTCAATGTTGCTGGGAACAATTTATGTTTTTGAGCATCATTTGCATAGTTATAGCATCAATATAAAATGTCAATTCAAATAGCAAAGAATCTAGATCTTTTGTGGCCATACCTCAAAAATTTGGTAGGACTAATGGAGGGATTTTTTTCATAGCCATATTTGGTGCCAATTCAAGAATAGGGAATCCAAAGGTTGCTTCTCCTTTCGTCTCTTCATTCCTCCTTTCTTCATCCACCATGTTTCCAAACAAACCAATTTCTTCCAACCTTGGTGATAAATTTGGCTCAAAAATTGGGTTGTGATAAGTGTTGAAATGATCTATGATATATTTCTCGGTCATCCCTTCAATAGTGGGGGATTCAATCTAAGATGCATCCAAATTTAGTGGAATCCCAAAGAGATCTGTAATGCATTCAGGATTGACTGTTTGGTCCAATGTTGGATCAACCTTGGGAATTGGTCCACTAATCTGGGTGTTTTCACATTCTTGACTCTTATATCCTTCTCGTATTTCCTATACTTGTTCCACAGCAACTTTAGATTGAGGTGTAGTCAGTTCAGAAATCAATTTTAATGCATAAATTTTCCTCGTTCGTTTTCTATCTGCATATATTTCAATTGGGTTAGTTTTTTTTTTTTTTTTGGGGCGGGGGTTAGTACTACCAAACAAACTTGTTGGAATTTCACTTGTTGATTTAAGAAACTTATCTCTACTATCCCTTGGCCTAACCATGAGTCAAACACATGAAAAAAAGGATTTTAATAGACTCACCAAAGTGAACGCGGTGGGATACAACCCTTGTAGGAATTCAATTGCAAGGGTGCCTTTTCATCTTATCTTATGTCCTTTTCTAGATATGCAATGCAGTGGGAAATAAAAAAACACTAAACAAACTCTTCTTCTACCATTTTAGCTTTTACATCTCCTCGACAATGATGCCAAAAATGTTGGGTCAATTAATTGTCGTAATAAAACCCCTTTTACTTGTCAACCAGGTTCGTAAACTGACGAGTTGTAGACACAATGTGTGTGGGTAAAGGATTGAATTTGTAACTACTCTAGTTATTCTAACTTAAAGAGACAAACAAAACATGCAACAAACCAATTAGTAATGAAAATGTTATCAAGCTAATCTTAACTCTATCCACAGATTGAATATCAAACATGAGCAGAAATAAAATAGCTTATATGCCATGCATAGATCTATGATCTATGCATGATCATGTCTCTGATATGTTCTCATTATGATCTTTCAATTTGAATATGTTTAGGTTTCACACATAAAATGATCAAATATACTGACAAAAAACTCGAAAACAAAGAGTATTAATGAATTTTTTTCGTCAAATCTCCTTTTAAGATCCAATCTATAGTCTTTCACTTTAAGAGACTAAGTAATCCTAGTCTATGTATAATGTTAAATATGACAATAATAATTCTATTTACTTATCAAAAAATTATTTAACAAAATGAGGAATTTTAGTCACATGTTTCACTCTAACTGTGTTTTTATCAGTCGACTAAAAGGATATTGAATCTCCAATTTGGTGTTACTGATATTGTGTTGAACCTCTTAGTTTAGAGTGAAATATTATGAATAGAAAATCGAACACCCAACCCACAATCAATAATTTTAATGCAAAGGACATATGGTGGCACCGTAATTATAAAAACAGTTTGTTCATACAAAGGTGACTCAACTTGTCATGCATTATTCAGTATTAATTGTGTGATGCAAATAATAAAACTGGAAGAGGTAAGAAACAATCCCTTATGATTGATCTTCACAAAGTATCTTAGGATAGTTCTAGAATTGGATTCCTTTTTACAAGTCATTAAATCAACCTTTATCAAATTGTATAATCTAATAAACACACTATAAAATTTGCATCAATCAGAAATGTCAATAAAAGAGTAACAAACCATTCAAAAGGAAAAATCTTGGTCTCCTGCAAAATATGCAAATGATTTTATAAACTAATTATGGAGGTCACTATTGGCATGCAGTGGGAATACCCGGGGTTAAAAATTAATTCACCAACAAATCTCAATATATCGACCCTTTCGGCATCACTCGCAAGAAAACAAAGTCTCGCCCGAGGTACCTATCGGGCCTGCAGGAACTAGGCTTCTCTAGTCATGGGGGAATAGGAAGAATTCATCCTTTACTATTTACTTAAACATTCATTCATATATCTTGTGTGTGAAACCATAACAATACCATAACATTTGACATAATATTCCCACTTAACCATTCATCATATGCGTGAAACCATAAGATACATATTCATACTAATCATTACTGATCTATTCTATGTGCGTAATGAAAAAAAATAAAAACACATCATGACATCATACACATCAGAACACAAGGATTTAAGGTGGTTCACCCCAAATTGGGCTACGTTGAGAATGGATCACTTATATTATTTATTCATAGTCTTCCATACAATCATGCACACTACACTCATAAAATGTTCTTCAGTAAAACCCGAACTTACCCAAGTCGTTCTATGCTACAGTGCACACATATCTCTCTATTGATATTCAACTCAACTTACTACTCATTGCTCAGTAACCAACTTACTCATAATTCTCCTTCAAATCACTCACTTGTTCTCATCACCCTTGAATGTTATCTTTTCCAATGTTATCTTTTACCCAAACCCATTACATATTTATAGTTTTAAAGTAGGGCCTAGCTCATTACAATGTGGACAAAATGTCCCAAAACTCCTAGCTAACTTCTCCTTTTGCGCAGTGAATCCTTAACATATGACATCTATCTTTTGCGCACACTTCTCCTTTGTTGATTTGTCATGTGATCCACTCCCATGTGATTCCCAAAACTTACCCAAATGGCCTGCGCCAACAGTCACACATTGATAAATCATACCACTCATTAATAAGAAGTCTTGAGGTTGTCTTCAGGTGAAACCCTTCACACTCAACTATGAAATTTATAGTCTTATGCTACACAAACAAGATGAAAAGAAAACAACAACCATACTTTTTGAAGCAAGATTGTAATAGACTTCAGTGATGTAGCATCTGTTTGTCAAGCTTCTTATCTTTTTACTAGATGGCTTTCATCAAATCTTCAAATATATTTTGATATATCAACAAAGGTTATAGTAGCAATTATCTTTTCAAATTTATCTTTGCAACACATTTTCAAACTCTCTCAATTTTATATAAACCATTGGCTAATATTTTGATTAGTTAAATGATCTATCGTAGCCCATAATTGTTTTCTTTTACCCCAAGAAACTCAACAACATATACCATAAAAACAACTCATAGATTCAGAATTCATTCTCTAGAAAAAACATAACAATGTTGATAATGAGTCAAACCCTAGATGTGATATTAAATATGTTATATAGATTGAATGAAAGGGGTTTCTTACCCAAGACATAATTCAATTCTATAAATTTCCATTCATCCACATAAGGGAAGATATTGTAGACACACACCATCTCTAAATCAATCTTTAAACATTTGCAACACAAGAACAAATCAACATAATAAACTAAAATAAGTTAAAGAAATAACTAAGCTCGACATCCCTGGGATTGGTGGGCCCTTTCCAACCTTGGTAGGAAGCTGTGGAGATTCACTCATTCACGAAAAGAAAAACACCATGAATCAAAACTTGCAAATTTTATTAAAAACAAAGTGTGCTCACAGCTTACACCACTTGTATCATATAAATCAGAGATATCACTGAATAGCGGTATCCTTTGTCTATTCCTTTATGAAAGAGTACAAAATACAGTTCTTAACCTTGGTTTATAAAGAAAATATGATTTTATAGAAAATCCCTAATACACAGATGAAGTCGGCCTCCTGTTCGACAACACAGGTATTCCAACAGAGGACGAACACCTTCAGTAACCACTCACATAACCAGATCAAAGATCAACACACCGATGTTTTCACGTGGTAAAACCCCTACGGGGAAACATCCACGGCCCCAGCCAACGCG
>ML780049.1:1245314-1263758 GCA_009831015.1 Picea engelmannii
TCGGGAACATATCGTGACCGTCGGATTTCCTAACTACAAATGCATACTAATGCATACTAAAGAAACACACTTTTACCTAACGACATATTAGACCAAGTAGATCTTAACTAACTCCTAAGTGTCTAAATATCCTAACACCTCCTTTGTTATCGAGGAATACGAAGACAAAAATAGTTTTACAATTAAGAAATTGAACTAAATTCGATTATTCCCAATAAATAGTACAAAATAAGTAAGAAGATCAGACCAAAGGTGATCTCGTTGATATTCGTATGATGTTGGATGCATACGAATAGCAACCAAATATCGTGAATCTCGAACCCAAGAATAGCGTGGTCGCTCAAACCCTTGTCCATTTGCTGATCTAGAAACCCACGTTGACAAAGAATGGTCTAGGAATGAAGTAATGGGCCACAATCCATGATGGAACTTCACTCTCCAATACCCAGGCAATCAATATTCATTTGGGAACAAGCATGTGTTTGAACCTTGAAATCTTGGTACCTAAACAACTGTGGTACAAGAATACCACTACATTCTTCATTAGAAAAACTTGTTTTAAAAACTCCTAACAATTTATCAAAAACTTAGGAAAAATGACAAAATGAACAATCATACCTCATAATACTTGCCAAAGGGAGTTTTATTCTAGAAATGACAAAAAGGAATGGTATCAAGGCTAGGTTTAGGGATAAAAATAGAGCATAAGTGAAAAAAAAGGTGTCTGGATCATGACAAAATTTGGGTTCAACAGTCTCCTCTTGCCTAGCCCTCGTCCATCATAGCCCATTTCCCTAGTATGCTTCTCAAATTCATCAAAATGGTATCGAGAGATCCCTACGAAAGGTGATCTTACCGAGGTGGTGTCAACCATGGTGCTAGCATATGCAGTGGAAATGGAAGGTTTCCTTGCTCCTTTGTGTTCCTAGAAAGTTCCTTGAAGCCTTTCCAAGGCCTTCTCCTTCTCTGCCAAATCTGGTTGCAACTACATCATCATTTGCGTGAACCTATCCTCTAGCCATTTATCCATTTGGATGACCTTCTTACCAAGGTATAAAATTTGTTCTCTATGTTTGTCCCAATCTATTTTGACTCTAGTGAGGGATTCTTTGAATTCTTCAAACATATTCTTGAACATCTTAACCTTCTCTTTCAAGTTCTCATTCTCCTCCCGAACCTGACAATTTTTTACCCTTAAGCTTTCCAACTTGTCTTTACTTGCTTTACCCATGCCGAAGTTTTCAATTTTCTATTCAAAGTCATGGAAACAGTCACAGTCAAGGATGGAACTACTCTGATACCATCTTATCTGTAAATAGGAGGTTTATAGCCCACTCACTTCACCAACATAGATAGTGTGTATAAATTTGATTTCTAATCTCTATCTTAGTCTTAGATATTGTTCTCGGTCTACACAAAAACCACTAGGCCTATGTTCCTTTGTGATTCTCTTTAATCTCTCTTCTTTGTCTATTGCAAATCCATATCCTTCTTGTAACCTGCACACTACAACTAGCTGATAACACAATAACAACCCATTCAATAAATATCAATTTTATGCAAATATTATGAAGCTAGTGATTGATTCTGATGTCATGTGAGTTATTTATTCTCAGTGAAATATTTGTTATTCTGATCGCTGCAATTCCTACTTTTTGAAACTAATGGAAACGACCAATTGTAATCCCCTTTGTTTACAGATTGTCTGCATGCAAGAAACCCGATTTCAATGCAGTGGAAAATCCTTTGTCCTTAATGAGTCAATTAGTCTCAAATCTCTACTCTGGATAGGCTGCTCTCTAGTGGCTTGTACATCTGCTCATAAATCAAATACCAGGCCCATGTTCACCAAAGAAGATGAATTGACCAAAAGAAAAGGTCCAAATGACCAAAGAGGAATTCTAGTCAAGCAAAAGTGTCGCCAGTCAGATAAGGAAAGGGAAAAATAGCCCGACGGAATGAGTTGAGCAATAATAAATAAAAGTACTCAATGGATAAGTTGGGTTGATTGGAAATGGAAATAAATACTCAAAGGTTGAATTGGAAACCAACGATTAAGAAAAATGTCTAAAGGGCGAATTGGACAACTAGAAATGAGGGAAAACATCCCAACAACTTCTAGAAGCACCCACCATCATCTAAATTCACCTATCATCATCCAAATATGCCCAGACAAGGAGGAATTTGCCCAACAACATCTAAATTAGACCAACGACATCTAAAAACGCCCCTGCAAGTAGTAATCTGCCCAACATCATTTAAAAATTCCCAACAACTTCTAAATATTCCTAGGCAAGGAGGAGTTCTCCCAGCAACGTTTAAAAATGTCCAACACAATTTCAATAAACACCTAGGAAAAGTGTAGCTAGCCCCAATAAAAGGAAGTATACCAGGATGAGTAAATTCAACCGCTAACTAAGATAATTTGACTCGTAGGAAGTCAATTCGATAGGGTAATGAGTTTTTCAAGAATGTAATTCCACAAAGTAAAAAATTGACCAACAAAGAGTCGATTCGACCGAGGAAATGAAACTCAACTTTGATTGTAATGTAAGTCGACCAGGTAAGGAATAAAGTTTCCCTTATAAATTAAAATAGACTATCATGATTTAGTCATCTTGGAAAGGAATCCAATAAACCAAGAGAATGTGCAGTCGACCAAACAAAAAATAAATGCCCCTAGGGTGATGCAACTTTCTCATGCATGAAGGTAGATTCCCTGTGTCAGTGAAAAACATTCTCGGTTTAAGGAATTCTCCCAACAGATTATAAATTTGACTTGACAATTAATTTGGATGCCCAACACTAGAGAATTTGACCCAACGGTACTCTAGTCGACAAGAGGGAGTCAATTCATCTAGAAAGTGAGGGGATCAACTAGTAAAAAAAGTTAGCCAACCAGGGAAACAATTCAACTTCCCAGATAGAGAGAATTATGGAACCGATAAATAAAAATGCTCAAGCAATTTAATTAGATTCCCAGGCAATATAAATTCGAACAACAAACAAGTTTCAATAACCATTGGTCTTCGACTTCAACGAAAAATGGACAATGGACATTCGAGAGTGGTCATGGTTCTTTATTTTGATTAAAAATCAATTATAGGACAATTAAGATAAATACATGGGATGCATTTCTCATCTCATATATGAAGTAAAAAACAAAATAATGATCAACATAATGACATAAAAACACAACCAATAAAAAATGAACTATAAAGTTTTCCATTGGAAACCAAAATGGGAAAAACCAACTTTGAATGGGGATCAATATTTTCATTATGGAAATCTTTGGTTACAATGCAATCTTGGCTTCCTCTTCCTCTTTCTTTCTCAGCCAAAATAGAAAAGTCCCATTGAAAATGAGAGAGAGGAAAGAAATAGGGAGAGTTGGAGGGTAGGGGGAGGGGGAGGGAAAATAGACTAGACCCTTCATTTCCCCTTCCTCAACCTTCTCCTCTATTTAATTTTTAATTACATTTAATTCTACACTTTGCTCTAGTGTTGTTTTTTTGTCATGTTTGACTTTAAAATTTACATTGCTTTACAAAGTTTATTGACCTTCATTAATTGTCAATTTAACATTACAAGTGTTGAGTCTTACACCATTAGTTGGTATAGATCAATTTTGGATCAGTCGACAATCCTTGTCGATTGACAAAAAACTTCTCCAAATTGGCTGACCAGACCATCGACTATCGACCACTTCTTGATTGACATGACAACTTATGATGTGGCATGACACATTATCCTGAGTTGTCAACTTGGTTGACATGGAATGACATTTCATCACCTTCTTTTCTTCATCGACCATCAACCATTTCTTCTTGGACGAATTGAACACTTCACCATTTCGATCGATTTCTGACCTCGACCCATCGACCATCGACAACTTCTCTTTCTTAATCAAAAAAATACGTTGAATCGTCCAACACCCAATCATCCTCCCATCGAACATCAACAATTTCTCTGTACGACTAAAAACACTTCGCCGAATTCGGCTGATCCGACCATTGGCCCATTGGTCATCGACAATTTATTTTGGCCAACTCCAACACTCAATTTTTTTTTACTGATCTCTGATTAATTTAGGTCATCGATCTATTATTTAAACTTATCTTGATTGACGATCTACTCCACTTCACAAAACCTCCAAATTGAATCTTGGTCATTGATCGGTCCCAACCTCCCAATGGCCAAAAATGAATCAAAACCATTGATTTGATCCAAATATACCTCTGAGGAAAAATGAGGCAATTTCTTAAAGATAATAAGTAATTCACATTAGGTAATATAGGTAATTCCCTACCCTATAATATGCAAATTAGGGTAATATGCAGTTCTTATATTCATATTAAAATTACAAATTGTTATTCCTCACCCTATAATATACTATTTTTATAATATACCATTTTCGTAATATACCTTCAGTTTAATATGGCTCAATACCTTATTTTCATAAAACCATAAGAAAAAAATGTGAATACATGAGATTTTGTAAGTTAAAGCAATACAATAATTCATTTTTTTCATGGTTAGTTTAAAGCATGGTTAATTTAAAGCTAAAAATAAACTCTATAAGCATCAAAACCTTCAAACTACACCAACCCACTAGACCATTTATTTCATGAATACAAGTGAAATTTTGTAAGTTAAATCACTTAGAATTTGGCAAGAACAAACATAGGTGAGGAAACGCTCACAATCTATTATTATTGAATGAGGATTGATTACATCATTATATAGGAAATGACTCTACTTAGTCGGTTACAACAAACCACAGATAACTAGGATCTACATTAAGTGAAGTAGAGTTCAACTACGCTATTGACTCTTGCAACTGACACTTGCTCCATTATTTCCAAGTCTCCTCTTTAATGGAGAATGGATTGACTTCTACACCTAACATCTCCCTAAACAACTCAAACTTAATCTTTCCAAGAGGCTTAGTGAAAATATCAACAACATTTTCACAAGTATTACAATACATAAGAGCTATTTCATTTGTTTGCAACTTTTCTCTAACAAAATGAAACTGAGCATCAACATGATTTGTCCTTGCATGATAAATAGGATTATTTTCCATATTGATTGAAATTTGATTATGACATTTGATCATTGTAGGTTCCTTTTGTTCTTCTCCAACATATTGAAGAAGTCTTCTCAACCAAACAACTTCACAAGTTGTTTCACACAAGGCTTTATATTCTACTTTAGTAGAAGACAAAGATACAGTAGGTTGTTTTTTACTGCTCCATGAAACAACCCTGGATCCAATGCCAAACGCATATCCAGTGGTTGATCTTTGATCATTCGGATTGCCAACCTAATCAGAATCTGAGTAACTTGTCAACTCAACATCAGATGCATCAATATATTTAATACCATAATCAAGTTTAGATACCTGAGTATTGCCTTTGCTGCATTCCAATGGATTTCATGAGGTTTCTCCATGAACTGACTTAACACACTCACAGAGTATGCAATATCAGGTCTGGTTGTGGTGATATAATTCAAACTACCCACCATCTGTCTACACATAGTGCCATTCACCTCCTTCGAAGCATCATCACTAGAAAGTTTCACATTTTGTTGCATGGGAACAATAGAATATTTACACTGATCCATTTTAAATCTCTTAAATGCTTCTCTGACATACTTACTCTAACAAACAAAAGTTTGGCCTACATTTCTCCAAACTTCAAGACCTAGGCAGTAATGTAACTCACCAAGATCTTTCATTTCAAAAAAATTTGACAATTGCTCCTTGATTTCATCAATTAATTTCTCTGCATTTCTTGTAATTATCAAATCATCAACATATAAGAAAATCAATACTATATATCCTTTCTCATCAAAATTTTTATACAAATTTGGATCACTTTTTCTCCTCATAAAACCCCGTTGAAGAAAGAAAGGGTGTATCTTCTCATACCATGACCTAGGTGCCTATTTCATTCCATACAATGCTTTCTTTAACTTACACACTAAGTGTTCTTGCCCTTGTTCCACAAACCCTTCAGGTTGAGTAAGGTAAACCTCTTCCTTTAACTCACCATTCAAAAATGAAAATTTAACATCTAATTGGCGTAGCTTCCAATGGTACTTTGTAGCTAAAGCAATTAACAATCTGATAATATTCAATTTATCTACTGGAGCAAATGTTTCAGCATAATCAATACCTTATGTTTGTGAATACCCCTTCACAACTAATATAGCCTTATATTTGTCTATATTACCATCTGATTTAAATTTGGGTTTGAATATCCATTTGCATCCAATGGGATTTTTATGTTTAGGCAATTCAGTCAATTCCCAAGTATTGTTTTTCATTGTAGATTCATATTCTTTCTCCATTCATCATGTTCATTGGATTCATCAAAACTCATGGGTTCTGTGACATTTGAAATGATACTCATTAGGGCATAGTCTCTATACTTCTCAGGGAGCCAAACCTGTCATGAAGATCTTCTCAACTAATTATCTTCCTCCCCACTTTGTGAATATATGTCTTTGCCTCTAGGTGAATTGTGACTGATTGAAGTGTCCATATCACTGAGTCCTTCTTGTTGTTGCTACTATTGCTACAGTTGTGGTTGTTGTTGTGGTGGTTGTTGTTGTGATGGTTGTTGTTTCTCTTCTTTAACTCCTTCATCGAGAAGTCTATGCCATTCCTCATGAATGTTATTGTCATGATTTCCTGCTTCCTTCTCATGGAAAAGTACATCTCTACTTTCAAATACTTTGTGAGTAGAAGGATCAAATAGTTTGTATGCTTTGAATTCAGAAAAGTTCCCAATGAAAATACATTTAATGGCTTTAGCATCCAATTTCTTCCTATTCTCCTTTGGAATATGAGCAAAAGCCTTACAGTCAAATACTTTCAAATTATGAACTGGAGGGTTGGAACCATACAAGGCTTCGAACAAAGTAACATTATCAAGACACCTTGTTGGACTTCTATTCTTTAAATAAACTACAGTATTTATGGCTTCAACCCAAAATGCATTCGAGAAATTCTTACCTTTCATCATACGATGTGCACACTCTACCAGAGTTCTTCTTTTCCTTTCAACAACTTCGTTCTGTTGTGGAGTGTGAGGTATTGTAAACTGATATACTATTCCATGATCTTTGCAGTGTTTGATGAAGTCCCTTGATTTATACTCTCCCCCTTGATCTGAATGAAGAATTTTGATGGATTTTCCTATCTGCTTTTCCACCATGGTTCTGAATTCCTTAAAGTACTCGAAAACAACACTTTTTCTTCTAAGGAAGTAAATCCATGTGTATCTCATGCAATCATCAATAAATAACATAAAGTAAAATGCACCTCCTAGAGACCTAGTCTGCATAGGCCCGCAAACATAAATATGCACAAGATCTAACACATCTCTCTTTTTCCTATCAGGATTAGACGGGAATTCATCTCTGTGCATCTTTCCTATTGCACATCTATCACAAGAAACATTCTCATTCTTTAACATGGTAAGTAATTCAACCATATTATGTTGTTGTAATAACAATAAATCAGGATGATTGATGTGTCCATACCTTTGATGCCAAAGACTCTATGTTGGCATAGTTGCAGAAGTCAGTGTGTGATGTGCTTTGCTGGTAACATCAAGTTTGTATAGGCCTCCTTCTCTAACTCTCGTTGCAACAGTTTTGAATTGGTCCAGCAGATCCTTCACTATGCAATAATTCTTGAAGAATCCAACCTTCAAGTTCTGATCTGTGATGGTGAACACAGAGATCAAATTTTTCTTTATCCTTGGTACATACACAACATTCTGAATGTGATGAACAATACCATTCGGCAATGTCACAGGAATGTCTCTGTATCCCTTGATCTGATGAGCGCGGTCATCACCAAGATATGATGGCTCTATTCTATGTTTCTTTAAAATTAGTGTACCACATCTTATTACAAGTCATATGTACTGATGCTCCAGAATCCACAAACCAGGCATCACTATCATCCGTTTCAGTAGATAAAGCAACATTTGACACAAACATTCTAAGATCCCGTGAATCAAAATTTGGGGGTTCATCAATATCATCACTAGCAATAAATAATTTGAGATCATGATTTGACGATTTTTCTGCATAAAGACCTGAATGTGTTCTAGGTTTGTTCCTAGCCTCATCACTTTTCTTCTTATGACAGTCTCTAACAATATGTCCAGGTCGACCATAATAAAAGCAACTCTTTCACTCATTCCTATTAGAGGGCATACCTTGATTCAGCCTTGGGGATTGTCTTCTCTGGGATGAATGACCTCCTCTGCCTCTTTCTCCTGATCTCCCTCTTGAGGATCTCTTATTTGACCAAAGTGCTAAATCTATATTCTGAGGCTTCAGATTCCCGCGCCTCTCTTCCTCTTGCAACAAAATTCCTATCAATTCTTCAAAAGTAGGAGGTTTCTCCCTTGCTGTGAGACCTGTTATGAACATCTGATAATATTCTAGCATACCATTTAAGGTAATAGTGATAAGATCAGTGCTGTAAATTGTTTCCCCTATATTTTCTAGCTTGTCTTTCACCTCTTTAATATGACCCAAAAATGAACTAACATATTCATTTCCATCCATCTTAATGCCTAGCAATTTAGTTTTCAGGAACAAAATGTCATTTGTGTTGCTAGTTTCATACAATGCTTTAAGCATTGTCCATGTTTCAGCAGAAGTTGTAGCTTGTCTAATATCTGGAATTATGTTATCTTTAATAGACATACACAACAATACCGTGGTCTTGTTTTCACACTTCTCCCAATCTTGGATCTGTGTTGTTGTCGCACCTGCAGCCGCATCTGGTTTTGCTTCAGTTCCCTTCGCAATGGTCCAAACACCATAACCATCCATCAATGTCTGCATTTTGAATTTCCAATTAATGAAATTCGAGCCATCTAATTTGTTGGCTTCGTTGAGGTAGGTCTCTGCCAGCGGATTCGCCATCACTACAAGATATTCTCTGCAAGTGAATCACCAAGGATATGCAACTTTCCATCGAGTGCTGATCAGTCCGTCGTTCTGCCTTCGGATCCACCGATCCGTCTCTATCTCGACTCTCAAATTTCTTAAAAGAAATATAAGAAAACTTTAACAACACTCCATGCATACCACAAACTCACCCTCGAAAGAAACCTTAACACTTCATGTATATAAAAAAATATAAATTTCTTAAAAAAAAAAAAAAAAATTTAATACATACATCCACTTTAATAAAGAAGTTTATAACTCCCTCTTCACCTCTTTATAGCAACCTCACGCTTTAATATAAAAACAAATATCCACTTTATAAAAATGTTTATACCTCACAATTTATGAAGTGATATAACCCCTTTCCTCATTAAAGTGATATGAAAACGTGGCATCCACTAATCCCACAAGCTCTCATGGATTCATCGCAAAAACTCACGGATTTCCAATGAAAACTCATACACAGGAATATCTCACGCAAATACCAGATCTGATTTACAAATGGTGGATCATCCCTCCTCATGTCCTAAATGCTCTAGAAAACTTACGCTCCAGTGGTGATTAACGGATCCGCTTTCCCACGAGAAAACTGGTCGAACGCTTCCTAAAAAAAAAGGTTTATACCTCACTCACAAATGATCAAACTCATGCAAGTCGTGGCACCCTTACACAATGCTCCAAAACTCACGCTATAACCTCACGCTTCAACCTCATGCAAATTTCAATCACCAGATTGCTCACGGCCCTCTCTTCAATGGCGTGCAACTCAGCAATCAAAAACAAATTGGAACGACTCTCTCAAGAACCCACGCGTCCTCCTCAAGGACCCAACGACTTAGAAAAAAAATGGGCTCACACAACAGATCTCGTCCCTTCTCCTGCTCGAACCCACGCACCCTGCATAAACACACGCGTTTCCGCACCTCACGCAGCCATTAGAGTGTGGCGAGTCCGCACCTCACTATTCACTTGGAGTGCAGAAATTTTTAAGGATTTATACACTGTAATACACAGTTAGAGTGCAGAAATTTTAGGTTTTCAAATGCCATTAGAGTGCGGCGAGTCCGCACCTCACGTTTCACTTGGAGTGAGGAAATATTTAAGGATTTACGCACTGTAATACACAGTTGGAGTGTGGAAATTTTAGGTTTTCAAACTTGTGCAAAGTTTGAGTACTATGTTGTGGCACCTTTCCAGAGGAGGGACTTGCGGACTTCTAGAAATTGACGCAACTCACTTCTGTAGCTCTTCACTTTCACGGCTCTAATAACAACTTAGAATTTGGCAAGAACAAACATAGGTGAGACAATGCTCACAATCTATTATTATTGAATGAAAGTTGATTACAAAATTATATAGGAAACGATTGTACTTAGTCGTTTACAACAAACCAAAGATAACTAGGATCTACATTAAGTGAAGTAGAGTTCAACTACGCTACTAACTCTTGCAACTGACACTTGCTCCATTATTTCCCAGTAAAACATTACAATAACTCATTGTTTTCATGGTTAATTTAAAACTAAAAACAAACACTATAATCATCAAAACCTTCAAACTACACCAACCCACTAGACCATTTCTTTCATGAATACAAGAGAAAAACATTACATACATGAAAACCTATTACATCTCCTCTAACCATTTACTAATTTAAAAAAAAAAAAAAAATTATATTCATCATATCTTCAAAGTGACTCCTATTTATGCATAAACTATCCACAATTATTTCGGCCAAGACCTTCGAATCACATTAACATTCCAATCACAACAACCCAATAGTTCTTATTTTAAGACAACGATATATGCTTTGTATGTTTCAATAACTTCAGATTTAGACATGACACCGAATGCATTTTTTTTAAATACAAAACTAATGGATTGTCACCTTGTCAAAAGTCATAACTTGTGTTGCTCCTTGCAATTGCTCTTGTATAGATGGAAAGATTATAACTAACTCAAAGCCTAAGTAAATACATTAATGATAAAATAAAATTAAAAAAATTTATTTTTTTTTTAAATTATAATTAACTCAAAACCTAAATAAATAAAGATATTAATAATAAAATAAAATTAAAAAAACATTAATTTCTTTTTAAGATTTTTGTAATGGGGAATTCCAAAAAAATATTCCTGATTGTCCATAATTAGAACCATTATATATTATTATATAGACACCTCCCTCCTTCCGCATTCCCTTTCGCCCGTTTTAATTTTATGCCAGCTGGGGAAGTCGAAGCGAAAGAGTAAATGAAAACGAAAGGCCGTCTGTAGAAAACAAATAGCAGCGGAGACCCGGAACGCCTTACTATCGCCGGGACCGTCGAGAGGATGGAGAGCATGGTCGTGGACGGCTTCGTGCGCCTCCTATGTGGGCAGTCCACATCAGTGGCGAGAATCACGAAGATTGAGCGTGACGATTCTGGGCAAGAGAAACATAAAGTCCACGTCCGATGGTGCTACAGCCCGGAAGAGACCAAGGCCGGGCGGCAGCCATTCCACGGCGAGAATGAGCTGCTCCTTTCAGATAGGGAAACGGTGGAGGACTGGACATGTGTATTGGAGCCCTGTAACGTACTGAGCTTGGAAGATTCCATGAAACAATCCGCCGCAGGAGATGAGTCCAGCTACTTCTGGAGATTCCTCTACGAAACAGAGAGCGGGAATTGTTACAGGACTGATTATTATTGCGTTAAATGCAATGACAGGTATAAGGTCGGCCCTTTCACGCTTCAACAACAGTTGACGGGAGAGCCTCCAACTTTTAGTTGCCCGCGGAAGTGTTTTGCTGCTCATCGTGGCAGAGCCTCCAGTTTTTAGTTGCCCTAGGATGTCTTTTGCGGCTCATCGTGGCAAACAGAAATAGCCGGGTCTGCACACCGTCTCATTAATTTGATTTGATGATTTGAGAAATGTTTTAAAAAAATAAAATTCTTCAAGTTTTTGTGAATGGCATCAATTTACAATTTACAAGAATCAATCATGTTTTTGAGAAAGTAAGGTTTGAATGTTATATCATGTTTACTTTATCTCCTATTTATAATAAAACAAAATCATCTGTATTCAAAATTACTTGGTAGAATAACATAGAACATGGATACATTCAACACAACTCATTCGATAAGATAAATGTGCTTTGGACTTTATTCATTAAACTTAAGGGTATTCAAATACATTTCCATACACATAGATGAAGTCTCCTATACAATCACAACAAAGTAAAGATGAACCATTTTATCTCCTTTCTCTCTCTTATTCATACACATAATATCTCTAAACATAGGAATTGTGACAAAGATGAACTATAGTTCTAACTCATCTACAACCTAACGATTATTTTTCTACAAAGCTTCCTCTTTGTAAACAAAAACCCAATCCTTACATATCCGTATACATCCCCCATATCTCACACGGAGTGTGGCAATCATAACAACCTTATGGGTGTTACAAAAGGTTATGTATAGGAAGAATATACATTCAATGATAGGTTTTGACAGGGTGAAAGAGAAGAAAGCCCCAATGGATTTTGGTACTTCCCATCACCAATAGAGACACATCTTAGGCCTAACCATACATGGGGCCTTTTGATGAGTTAAGTATATTCAGTGAGTTTCGCTGATTCATTTTTCTTTCACATAATAATCAACAAGTGTTAGGAGAAAATATTAGTCATAATAGTGATAGCATTGGAAATCAACCAATAGTCAATCAGGGTGGTGGTAGTGCATCCCATAATCAAATTTAGAATTTAGTAGTGCAATGAGGACCTAGAGGATTCATTCTAGTTGAAGTGTTTTCTAATAATATGGTAAGAACACAAAAAGGATATCCATCAAGGTAACCTAAGTTTTTAGGAAAAGGTAAAGAAGATGTAAAAAAACTAGTTTATCTTCGAAGCCATATGCAATGATAAAGGTATTATCCCAACAACTAAGATGGTAGAGTTTTAGACAATGCTATGGGGTAGAATATTCCAATGGTACATGAATTTTTTTCACTATATGTAGGGTGAAATGATTCTAGATTAGATGATGTAAAACAACAATTTGTGAATGAGTTTCAATAGCTTAAATATGAGCAATATAGCATTGCCAAGGTGAAGGATATTATGCACATGGTGGGAGAAAATGCATGGGAATATGCTTACGTGTTTCAATATTTGATGAGTAGGCTCACTTATCGAATCCATGATGTACAACACAAGGAATGGTTCATTGATGGTTTTCTCCCTTTGAATAAAATTCGTCACATAACAATGGATCATAACTCCAAAATAAGTGATGGAGTAAGTTATGAGGATAGAATCAATGGTGAGGTACCTTGTAGATGCCCAAGTTGTAGGTAGTGAAGCAACTCTTGTGTTGTCCCATTTTCATATATAGATTGAACACGTCCGATGGACCAATTTTAGTCTCAATGGACATTAACCATCATCATCATCATATAGAAGACTCAATAAATTACTAGAGATAAGATTGGAAGGGAACAAGTATGTTACACCAATTCTAAAGTAGAAGGGGTTCATGTGAATGAATGTCATCTACTTCAAGGAGGATTTGTGCAAATACCTCAATTGGCTCTTTCTTAGGGAGAGATTTGGGTGGAGTTTCACAGGTGTCTTTAGTAGGACCATTACAAAATATGTATATAAGAGAGTATTGTGAAATTTGTAGAGGGTATGGACACCCTACGCAACATTATCCCATCTTGCAAAAATACTCCTCAGTCCCTATGAGTTTTGTGGTACTAACATTCATACTACGTACAATTATAGGGCTCTACAAGCTCTACTAGAAACAATTGAAAAGACTGTATTTAGGGCAGTAGAGAACTCTCAACCGTAAGGTGGGGAAAAGTTACCAGAACCGGACTGATCATTGAACCGGTTAACCCAAAAAACTGGAACCGTATCAAAAAATCGGTCACTAAAAATACATAAAATATTCAAATTTTGAAAAAAAAATACATATTCATGTGCATCGATGTGAATCCAAACCATTATACACAAATTTGCAAAGTTTCTCATATATATATATATATATATATATAAAACAAGTAATAGCGTATAAAACATAAATAACAGTAAGAGTAAGTGCGCTCCATAGTCATATGAATATCTGAATCAAAATACATCATCAAACGGGCTCTAAATGGCCTATAAAGTCCAAAAATAACTCTAGAGTCTAGGCTAGACTCTAAAGAGTAGAGACTACATAATCTAATAATTTGAATCTACATACTGAAACTCAGAGGACTCAGACTCAGACTCAGACTCAAAGTCATCATCTACATCCTCAACATGAGTAGACTCATAGGGGGATTCTGAGCTTGGCTTGATTCCCCTAGTCCAGAAGGAAAATATGCAGTTGTAACATCAGTGCACACATTCTTTTGATGTGTCTCGGGATCCAAAATTATCTAGGAAAGGTCTTCATTGTCAAAAGTTGTTGGCTGAGTCTCCACAACCGAATCTGATGAGGGATCAACATCATCCAACAATATGTTGTTGGATTCATGGGTCTTGTTTAGTAACTGGTTGTGCCTCAAATTAAGTTTATACTGGACAAATACCATATCATTCAACCGTTTTTTCTCTAAACGGTTTATCTTCTTGGTGTGTATATGCTCAAAAACACTCCAGTTGCGTTCACACCCAGAAGCACTGCATGTCTGGCTCAATATCTGAACTGCAAATTTTTGCAATTCATGGCACTTATTACCAAATTGTTGCCACCAATAAGTTGCATGTAAAAACAAAGAAGATTTAGCAAAGGAGTTTGAAAGTTTGATTTAATTTTTTCCATGAATAATATAATTGAAAGAATTTACAATTACGTAACTGGTGGATCTTTTTCTCTACTTCGAACAACCATATCCATGCAAAAGGTACCAATACTCTCATTGAAATGAAAGAGTTTGTTGTGTATCTCATCTTGTTTGTTGGAATCAGGGACCATGCACTCAATGCATTTGTATAATCTTTCTTTTATGTCCCTATCTGCTTCAAAATATTTTGTGTAATGGTACCTTTCAAAGAGTTAAAACTTAAGAGTCAACGGGTTTGAACTTTGAAACATTAGCTAAAGTTTAAACATTTGCAATGAAAATTTAATAATATATCTTAAAAACTTTGAAATTACTTACTACTTACCTGGGATTCATGTAATATCCTGCAGCATGTAAAGTCCAATGGAGTTGTTTATTCTATCTTTCATCAATGATTCTCCACAAAGGAAGATACTTTTGTATTTTACCCTGATGTGCTTCCTTTATTGCCTCATTGGCTTGATCCATGGCCTCAAACAAAACCCATGGATGGTTTATAACCATCCACCATTCTCAAGACTTTCAAAAGAGGCGCACTAAATAACACTATCTCCTCTGCCCTTTTCCAAAATGCTTTCTCATACAATTTTTCAACAATCTCTTTGCCTTCATCCTTCTTGCTCCATTGAGATGCATTCCACTCATCACAAGAGAACATCTTCCTCGGGTTGGATTTTTGGTCTATCATGGATTGAAATGTAAGAAAATTCGTTGCAAAACGTGTGATAGCTAACCTGACAAGCTCTTTTCCACCAATGTTTTTTCTCATAAGGTTCAAAACTCATGAGTGGTTGTAAAAGTACCTTGTTATGTTTTTTTCTTATTCCACTATTTTTTTCACCCATTCAATTTTCCCAATATCCTCAAGCACGAGGTCCAAACAATGGGCTGCACATGGAGTCCACCAAATGGTATGATGTTTTTACTCTAACATCCTTCCAGCTGCAACATAATTTGAGGCATTATCTTTGATAGCCTATATAACATTCTGCACCCGCACCTCCTCAACTACTTCATCCAAAACACAAAATAGTAAATTTGCATCTTTCACTTGATCAGATGCATCCATTGATTTAAAGAACATATTTCCTTTAGGGAAATCAATAAGGAAGTTGAGAATGGTGCGGGATCATTGATCAATCCACCCATCAGACATTATTGTGCACCCTGTTTTAGACCATGACTCCTTGAAATTTATGAGGTATTACTTTACGCTTTCAACTTCATTTTTTAAAAGGTTCCTCCTAATATCCTCAAAACCAATTTCCTTGAAGTTCGAACCACATGAATATACAACATCCAACATAGGTTGATAATAAAATATACCTTGTAGCATTGAAAGGTATGTTTTCATCATACCACCACTTGACAATGCATTCCCAAGCAACCTCCATTTCTATCTTCTTCCATATGGCATCAATAGTGGGCTGAGCACCAGTGGTAGTGCGGGGTACAAAAAATGACTCAAGGTTACCACGAGGCATTTTGGATGTTGATGCACCAACACCACTTCCACCAACATGTTCTACTTCTTCCTTAGGATTGGTATAAGTATCACACCTAGAGATTGGGAAAGCAGAGGATTCCTCAAAACTAGGCATTCTATATTGAATATCACTATCAAATCGAGTTCCACTACTACTTATCCCCACCTCTTTTCGAACCTTCTTATTCTTGGCTTTATATGATTGAAAGGTATCAAGAAGGCCCTGCATCTTATCTTTTAGTTCATCATAAACTTTCAAGCATGGTTTTATATTCCCCCTTGCATGGGCTAAATGTTGCTTGATCCTATGAATACCTCCCCCAACAACCTCTTTGTGCACATGAAATCGAGTAGGTATGAGGCCATGTAGAAAGTGGGCTCCTCACCTTCTTTCGACGTATGATCTTGTTGTACATGTTATCGCGCAGTTTGTAGCTAGGAAGAAAAGCTAGAAGATAGAGGGCCAAACTAGTGTAACAGGAACCTATCCCACCCAATGTCACCACGACGGGAAGGTTCTCTCTCTTTAGGGAGGTGAGGCCTAGGGGAGATGTCCCTAGTGTCCTGGGGTTTTGAAGAGGCTAAAGGATAATTAGACAATGACAAGTTTCCCCCTTCACAAATCACCACCAAAACAGATAGTCCAGCTTATAGCCAACAAAGATAACCAAGTAGAATCCCTGCCTGAGAACAAAGAAATAATAAACTGATATATGCAGGCTTTGGTTAGTACTTCATATATATCAAAGACTATTTGATATTCAATATAACCAATTTGAAAGTAAATGTTGACGAAGTCAATGTTTACAAAATAGCAATAAAAGTAATGTCACTTCACCAATAAATACTAGAACGATATGGTATTCAATGCAACTAATCAATATTCAACTCAATTAATTCCTTTAACTACCATTCAATTGCTCATAAAATAAAACGTTGCTGCATTAAGATGTAATAACCAAGGATGACGTCAACAACTTAGGGTTAGTAGGGTTAGCTAGAGTTAGGGTTAGTGTAGTTAGGGTTTTAATTCAAAAGCTTTGAGAGAGTTTAGATCAAGTTCTACTTCAACGTTTGAGGTCTTAGATCAGTGCCTTAGGGTTTAATGGAGTCATAAGTGAAGGATGCACAAGTTGAAGGAGGCAAGATTTCAAGGACCAGAGGGAAAAGTTTTGAAGTGTTGCTGAAGCAGGGCCTCAAAATCGGAACCCTAGGGGAGAAAGGCTCACTCTGTTGTTGCTAAAGAAAGGCCTCGTGCTCTCTCCTCATTCCCGGGAAACGACTAGCTCAATAATAACAAAATATAGCCAAAACAAGAGGGTTTGATGAAGGAGGTGTTGCTAAAGAAAGGCCTTTCAGCAAACCCTAAAAAGATTATGGCCCTAGTGTAGTAGACCTAGGCCAGGGATGTCTCACTCTTCTTGGTTTCAGAACAATATGGCTAGCAATAGGAAGAGGAAATCGGAGTGTAGCTAAGGCTAGGCTCTTTCTTTCCTCAACAATGGATTAAGGTTTCTCTATTAGGGACTGTTATCCCCGATATCTAGGGATAACTAGGAGATCATGTCTCAAGGCCCACATGGTCCTAGACATGGAGTACCGAGAGCAGGAGCGACTTGATCATGGCCCTAGAGGGCCCATCTTTCTTCTTCTCAGCCAGCTTTGTCCTGTCAGCAGTACCAGCTTCCATCACTACCGACCTGGACTTGCATCAGAGAAGACTCTTGCTCCATGAGGTAATTGGTCCGAGGTATCATGGTATGTGTCATATTTGATCATTATAACCTTCTTATGTATGTATTAGGTTCCTTTCATTTCAGATGATTGCTTGGATCTTACACTAATCCTCTTGACCATTGTTGGGGTGATTGATGGGGCAACTTAGCAAGCCGGTATTCATGGGTCTTGGTTAGCCACCAAGGGGGGTTTGCAGAGCCATCATCCGCTCCCACCATCTTACCACCTTTCCATCTTCTACCCCGCTCATCCATCCCATTCCCCTAGTCTGGCCATTAGGATGACCTTCCAGGGTACATCTTGTCTTATGGGAAGAAGGGGCTAAAGGCCCAGGAGGTAAAAGTAGCTGGTAAAAGATAAAAGCCATAGGAAAATGAAAACCTAGAGATGCTTCGCCCAGGGGATCCCCGAGA
>ML780049.1:1264918-1276239 GCA_009831015.1 Picea engelmannii
CATAGCTACACTAGATTCCCTCTCATCTTGAGTTAGCTTTCAGCACAAATTGAAGAAAGAAGGCGTCCTAGGCCTAATTTAGTTTACACCTAGGGTTTACTTCTAGGGTTTTGAAAAGCCTTGTATGAAGCAACACTTTTCAGTCCTAGGTTTGTGCTTGTAAGCTAGCTGTTTTTCCAAATAAGTCTTAAGGAGAGGAGAGAAAACTTTAGGCCTAGCTTTAGCTACACCTAGGTAAGTCTTTCCTTCTTAGGGTTTAGATTTGATGGCCTTGCCATAGCAACACCATCAAACCCTAGCCCTCTTGTCTTTAAGTTTGAGTCTTCCTAAACCATTAGTCTCACTTCAATTGACTCCATTAACCCAAGGCACTAGTTTAGAAACTCTCTTGAGCTTGTTTATGCCTTAAACTCTCTTTCAAACTACTTTCAATTTGAAACCCTAACTAACCTAGCGTCTAACCCTAGTGTTCTTCTTTACTAACCCTAATGAGATGACGTCCTGCTGATTTTGAACTTGTGCTTGGATGGAAAGGTGCGGCCTAGTCATATTATCATAGCCGTGGAGGTTTATTGCATTTTTGTTGGTTGAATTTGTCAAAACGTCACTCCTTGGCTAGCTAACCCTAAACTGCAACAAGATTTATATAGGTGGTTTCACATAGTTTTGATCTCTTTCTTATGCTTGCAACATTGTGACATTTATCATCTATCTTGATAGGCATTGAGTTATTAATTGCATCTGTAAGTTGATTTGCTAAAACGTCCCACTCAATTGTCTTATTTTTGACCTAAATTTAAGCTTGTCGTCATCATCATTGCAGCAACAATATATAGTGACGCAGCTACTTTATATGTGTGAGCTATTTTGAGATATTTATTGCATTGACATATAATACAAGGTTTAATTATGAACATTGAATGCTTGCTATCTCTCATGCTTTGTTGAAGAAGTGATATCAATCATTTGACTTTGTTTAGCAATCATTGACTTCATCAATAATTGCATTTGATCATCTGCTCATATATATTAGAGGATAGTCATTGATATTATGAAGTATTAACCCACTGCAAGCACATATTCTAGTTATTTGTTTTGTCTCTCAAACAGGTGCCATTCAGTGGAAGATTCTTCTTGACTATCTCATCTTTGGTAGCAATCTGTGAAAGGGAACTTCTTTGACTTGATCCATTACCCTTTAGCCTTTCATTAACCCAGATTGCTTAGGGACGTCTCCCTTGGACTAGCCCTCCTAAATAGAAAGAGCCCCTCATCGAGGTGACAGTGGGTGGGGAAGCTCCTGTTACGCCGGTTTTAAGCCTTGACTCAAGCTATCTAAACCCCTCCTACAAACCGTGCGATAACAGGGACATGAGACAATGACCTACGTGTGTGCTTGTCCCCTAGGGTTTTGATTCAACAATATTTATAAAAAAATGCAAGAAATTGAACTACAACCATTCATTTAAGAAGTTTTGCAGAAAAATACTTACAAGTCACCAAGAAATGACCATGCAAACCCTAGTTGTAACACCTTCCTTCAAGAGAAACACCATAAATGCCAAAAATCTCTTCCTTCAACAAGTGCGCATCACTTAATTTATCCAAAGACCCAAGTTAGGGCGCAAAAATCAGACCTCACTAATGAGTGAGTAAGTTGTGATCATAAAATGAAGGAGAAAATCCTCCATTTATACAAAACCTTGACCTAATTTTACATTTTAGGTCACGTAAAAAGGTCGACAAGGCCAAATTATCAAAAACATACTGTTTTACATTAAATTTTCAAATAAAAACCCTAATTAATAAGAAAAGAGAGTAAAATTCCCTTCAAGGGAGGTGCTAGACCTTTCTAGGGAAAATGAGACATCCAGGAGCAAAACGTTAGCCCCCCAGGGGCCTCTGCAACATGCCACACGTGCCACTACTGCCCAATCTGCCTCCAAAATATTCCATGAAGATGGATGATGTCATGGTGAATATGGGGATGTCCTAATCCTTCCAAGGCTAGTGTTCCACTGAAAAGGGGTCATTCCCCCTAGGTCTAGTCCTGTCGGAGTGTCTCTGGTGGAACGTCTTCTTCCTCTCAGGTGAAAAACCCTCGATCAAGCTCTGTCTTGTCTCTGCCCCTTGATGGGGTCTCAACATCCATCAGGTGGGCTCTTCATTCCCATGGAGGTCCAAACTGGTCATCTCCCCATGTGTACCGGTCCAAATGGTACTTGTCCATCATGCATGGTCCTGCGCATCAAAATCTATGCCCTCCATGGGATTATCAGTCACAGGGATCATAGCAATGTCAATCACATCTCATCATCATTACTATTAAACATATGCATAAAACCCTTAATACATCAGTCAATATCTCAAAGACATTTACAAAAACCTGCAATAAAAGATTTAAGAAAAGGAAAAGGCGTCCTATTGGGTTAGTGTCCACAAGAAAAGGAGAGTTTCTAGAAATATCTCATCCAAGTCATGTAAGTGAGGTGATGTGGTTACGGGATGTCCAAACATGTGGGTGCAGTGAGGGCCAAGGATGCATAAGTGTTACTTGTGGGAGCCTTTGTAGAAGGCGAGTTGTACCTGTCATGGATGGATTTTTTCCAATCCCATTATTGCCTTTATTCTTTTTATTCTTGTTTTATTCTTTTATTTTCTTTTTTTTTTCAAGAAATAATCAGGGGACACTTCCTTGGCGTGGTGACCATAGATGACAACGTTACCCACAAGTACTTTCACATAGATGAGAAGGTTGGCTCGTGATGAGACCCCCCTTCCCTTGCCATGCAACCAAAGGTCACTGCCTTGGCGTGGTAACTAGATGGTGGCAATGGCATACTGTTAGGTACCCATGGACCTAATAGGCTAGCTCATTATGAGACCTCCTATCCTCTGACTAGGTCTTGTTTTGTTATTTTTTGGGTCCCTCTTATTTCTTGCTGAGAGGATTTTTACTGCCTTCTTGGGGATCCCTGGGTGAAGCATCTCGAGTTTTTATTTCTAGGTTTTTTTCTTTTACCAACTACTTTTACCTTCTGGGCCTTTAGCCCCTTCTTCCCATGATATAAGGTGCAATCCTACAAATAGGTCAACCCAATTCTTGGACAAGGGGAATGGGATAAATGAGTGGGAGATAAGATGAAATAGTGGTGCTATGATGGGAGCAGACAATGGATTTTCAGAAATTGCCCAAGTGGAAAACCAAGACCTATGGGCACAGGCTTTCTAGGGAACCTTGTCAATTTCCCCAAGCATGGTCAAGTGGGATGATGTAAGATCCAAGAAGTTGTTAGAGATAAAATGAATTAGATGCATATATTTAAAGGTTTCAATGATCAAAAGTGACACATACCATGATACCTGGACCAATTACCTCATGGAGCAAGAACCTATTCTGATATAGGATCAAGTCGATGGTGATGGATGTTGTTGTTGCTGACAAGACAAAAGATGTTGAATGAAGAAAAGGTGGGCCCTTCAAGGCCATGCTCAGGTCAATCCTGCTCTCAATACTCCATGTCTAGGACCTGTGGGCCTCGAGACATGATCTCCTAGTTATCCCTAAAAAGTGGGGATAACATCTGGCTCCAACTCGAGGACATGTGCTCACCATAGAGCACATGAGAACCTCATCATATTTGGCATAACCTGCAGATCTGCTCAATCTCGATAGAAGTTTCAGTAACAAAATTGGGGTGGAAATTCCACCCCAGCATACATATCTATATATACTAAATTAAAGGAATAAATGAGTAAGAAGATGAAAGCAAACTTCTTAGCTGTACTGTTGGCTAGAATGTTGGGTGTAGTCAAATAGCCAGTGAAGCCAATCCAACAACATTCCTCGATACCTGCCTTTGTGCTTAATCATAAACCAAAATAGTGATAAATCAAGAACAAAAATTTCATGGGTTAGAATATATATCATATCATCGGAAATCTCAAAGTCTAACTCATGGAGGCGGGTGGGAGGGATAAAATCCTTCCAAGTCAATCTCTGAGGAAGGTATTCAATCCACTCCAAGAAAGGGTCATGAAAAGTCCAAGGTTCAGAAAACTGACTCAAAGGGCCTACAAAATGGCTACTTAGGACATCCTCACGCTCTGAAGTCAAGGAAAGGATCGACAAAGATCTAGCAGACGACTGGAAAAATATCAAGGGAAAGTTGAAAAACTGAGATAATAGACTCAAACTTGCAGTATCCAACCAACTCTTGGAGTCTAGGGTTTGCCTAAGAGGAAACTCAACATAAAAAATATACTTCCTAACTACACCTTTAATGGAAAATCAAGGTAAAGTAATAACAGGTAGCTAGAGTAAAAAATCATGATAATATTTCTTCTGGCAAACAATGTTCCTATTGCTATCAAAATCCAAGCATAGTGGTGGTTGATAGTCATCTTCATGGGGTAAATCTAAGTGCTTGGAGGAGTACTCATCAAAGGCCTCAAGGTAAGACCGAAAATCATCAGGAAAATACTGTACTTGGTCAACCTTGGGATTTTGGGGAGAATTGGTAAAAATCTCATCTCCTTGTTACCACTGGTCAAGAGCTTGGTGTGATAATTGCAAAGGAAACACTTAGAGATGACTCTCTATGTCATAGATAGGATCCATATCATAACGAACTGTATCCCACCTAATTCTCCCAACATGTATGAACTCATCAAAATCAACTATGTCAGTATCAGTATCATAACATGGAGGGTTCAAAACATTCAAAAGCTCACCCATTTCCTCTTCTTTTCCCAAATCATAAAGTAGACAATTACCCGAATCTTGGAGAGGAGGGTAACTTACTTTTTCTTATTATATAGGACCTTCGAGGACTTGGGTATCTTTAACATGCATTACTGTCTTATCTTCATGAGCAGCCCTTTCTTCTTTGGTCATGCGGCAAGGAAGATGCTCTTCATTCGGGGATTCCATTTCTCCATCACTCTCTGAATCATGGAATAAGGTATCATCAAAATACTGAAAAGGAAAGAAACTAATCTTATTGTCTTGTTGTTGTGCAGGTGGAGAAGGCTTGTGGATCTCTTCATCAAGAGGAAGAGGGCATGTTGATACTTCATCATTGGGTTCCGACTCATCAACTGTGTCTTCAACAATCCCTCGTCGATCTGTGGTTTGTTCCCCTTCTTCTTGGAGATCAATGATGAAGCTCTCAAAGGTAAACAAACGCTCTCCATTGAGAGTACTTAAGGTAAAGAGGCATCCTATATCAAACGAGGATATCTTCTCCTCAATCATTGTAGCCATGTAGTAGGCTTCATCGAGCATCCTTGGGGTTATTTTATCAAGAGGGAAACTCACATATCCCAAAAGTGCACAAGTAAAGAGATGGACCAGGTATCTCTCCTTGGGATGATGACTCTCAGGAATTTGATATAGCATGTTCTCAAATCTAATCTGGAATTCTCTGACAGTTTCTTCCTCAGCTTGTCTTATGTGCTTGAGTTCTTCTAATAGTATTGGGATGTCTTCTTGCTAGATACCCCATCTCTCGAGACATACTTTCCCAAATTTCTCCATAGTCATGATGTTGGTCTCAGGGAGGTTATAATACCATTTTTTGGCATTGTAACAAAGCATGGTAGAGAAAATTTTCATGACCATGTCTTCAACATAATCATTGACCAGGTAGGATAGGAAGAAATTCCAGAAATTTCTCATGTGATAGTCATCTCTCTCTCTATCACCACCAAAGAATCCAGTGATAAAATTTATGTATTCAAAGGGCATTTGTTGAGGGTACCCCGGTATGTTACTCATTTATAAAGGCTTGTAGTTCTTGGGATCCCATTGTGAGGTCACCGTTGGCTTCGTCATCAGTGGAGTCGCCAGATAGTTTTCTTGAAACTATCAAAGAAATAGGGAAAACACCCTAGTGGAGTCGCCAGGTAAGCTTGTAAGATAAATATTTGAGGCAAGGCTTACCAAAAAGATTTTTCATATGAGGAGAATTGACTTAGTGTTCCCTGGCAACGATGCCAAAATGTTATCACACCATTTGTAGCTAAGAAGAAAGGTTAGAAGATAGAGGGCCAAACTGGCGTAACAAGAACCTATCCCACCCAATGTCACCATGAAAGGAAGGTTATTTCTCTTTAGGGAGGTGAGGCCCAGGGAAGACGTCCTCGGTGACCTGGGGTTGTGAAGAGGATAAAGGATAATCAGACAATGACAAGTTTCCACCTTCACATATCACCACCAAAACAGATAGTCCGGCTTATAGCCAACAAAGATAACCAAGTAGAATCCCTACCCGAGAACAAAGCAACAATAAACTGATATATGCAGGCTTTGGTTAGTACTTCATATATATCAAAGACTATCTGATATTCAATATAAGCAATTTGAAAGTAAATGTTGACGAAGTCGATGTTTACAAAATAGCAATAAAAGTAATGTCACTTCACCAATAAATACTAGAATGGCATTCAATGCAACTAATCAATATTCCACTCAATTAATGCCTTTGACTACCATTCAATTGCTCATAAAATAAAACGTTGTTGCATTAAGATGTAATAACCAAGGATGACGTAAAAAACTTAGGGTTAGTAGGGTTAGCTAGAGTTAGAGTTAGTGTAGTTAGGGTTTCAATTCAAAATATTTGAGAGAGTTTAGATCAAGTTTTACTTCAACGTTTTAGATCTTAGATCAATGCCTTAGGGTTTAATGGAGTCATAAGTGAAGGATGCACAGGTTGAAGGAGGCAAGATTTCAAGGACAAGAGGGAAATGTTTTGAAGTGCTACTGAAGAAGGGCTTCAAAATCAGAACCCTAGGGGAGAAAGTCTCACTCCGGTGTTGCTAAAGCAAGGCCTCATGCTCTCTCCTCCATCTCGAAAAACACATAGCTCAATAATAACAAAATATAGTCAAAACAAGAGGGTTTTATGAGGGAGGTGTTGCTAAAGCAAGGCCTTTCAAAAAACCCTAGAAAGAGTATGGCCCTAGTGTAGTAGACCTAGGCCAGGGACGTCTCACTCTTCTTGGTTTCAAAACAATACAACTAGCAATAGGGAGAGGAAATCAGAGTGTAGCTAAGGCTAGGCTCTTTCTTTCCTCAACAATGGATTAAGGTTTCTCTATCAGGGGATATGAGACAATGACCTACTTGTGTGCTTTTCCCCTAGGGTTTTGATTCAACAATATTTATAAACAAATGCAAGAAATTGAACTACAACCATTCATTTAAGAAGTTTTACAGAAAAATAATTACAAATCACCAAGAAATGACCATGCAAACCCTAGTTGTAACACCTTCCTTCAAGAGAAATGCCATAAATGCCAAAAATCTCTTCCTTTAACAAGTGTGCATCACTTAATTCAGCCAAACACCCAATATGGGGTGCAAAAATCATACCTTACTAATGAGTGAGTAATTTGTGATCATAAAATGAAGGAGAAATCCTCCATTACAAAACCTTGACCTAATTTTACATTTTTGGTCAGGTAAAAAGGTTGACAAGGCCAAATTATCAAAATCATATTATTTTAGATTAAATTGTCAAATAAAAACCCTAATTAAGAAGAAAAGAGAGTAAAATCCCCTTCAAGGGAGGCACTATCCCTTTCTAGGGAAAATGAGACATCCATGAGCAAAACGTTAGCTCCCCAGGGGCCTCTCCAACATGCCACACGTGCCACTGCTTCCCAGTCTACCTCCAAAAGTGTCCATGAAGATGGATGATGTCATGGTGAAGATGGGGATGTCTTAAGCCTTCCAAGGCTAGCGTTCCACTGAAAAGGGGTCATTCCCCCTAGGTCTAGTCCTGTCGGAGTGTCTCTGGTGGAACATCTTCTTCCTCTCAGGTGAAAAACCCCTGATCAAGCTCTGTCCTATCTCTTCCCCCCGATGGGGTCTCAGTATCCATCTGGTGGGATCTTCAGTCCCATGGAGGTCTGAACTAGTCATCTCCCCATGTGTACCGGTCCAAATGGTACTTGTTTGTCAGGCATGGTCTTGCACATCAAAAGATACGCCCTCCATGGGATCATCAGTCACAGGGATCATAGCAAGTCAATCACATCTCATCATCAATATTATTAAACATGTGTATAAAACCCTTAAGACATCAGTCAATAGCTCAAAGACATTTACAAAAACCTGCAATACAAGATTGGAGAAAAGGACAAGGCGTCATATTGGGCTAGTGTCCACAAGAAAAGTATAGTTTCCAGAAAGATGTCATCCAAGCCATGTATGTGAGGTGATGTGGTTACGAGATGTCCAAACATGTGGGTGCAGTGAGGGCCAAGGATGCATAAGTGTTACCTGTGGGTGCCTTTGTAGAAGGTGAGTTGTACTTGTCATGGATGCATTTTTTCCAAGCCCATTCTTGCCTTTATTATTTTTATTCTTGTTTTATTCTTTTATTTTCTTTTTTTGTTCAAGAACTAACCAAGCAACACTACCTTGGCATGGTGACTAGAGCTGACAGCGTTACCCACAAGTACTTTCACAGAGACGAGAAGGCTGGCTCATGATGAGACCCCCTTTCCCTTGGCCATGCAACCAAAGGTCGCTGCCCTGGCATGGTAACGAGATGGTGAAATTGTCATACTGTTCGGTACCCATGGACCTAATAGGTTGGCTCATGATGAGACCCCCTATCCTCTGACTAGGTATTGTTTTGTTATTTTATGGGTCACTCTTGTTTCTTGCTGAGATTATTTTTACTGCCTTCTCGGGGATCCCTGGGCGAAGCATCTCGAGGTTTTATTTCTAGGATTTTGTCTTTTATCAGCTGCTTTTACCTTCTGGGCCTTTAGCCCCTTTTTCCCATGAGATAAGGTGCAATCCTGCAAATAGGTCAACCCAATGCCTGGACAAGGGGAATGGGATAAATAATCCAGAGATAAGATGAAATAGTGGTGCTATGATGGGAGCAGAAGATGGATTTTCAGAAATTCCCCCAGTGGCAAACCAAGACCTATGGGCACAGGCTTGCTAGGGAACCCTGTCAATTTCCCCAAGCATGGTCAAGTGGGATGATGTAAGATCTGTTATCGCTCAGTTTGTATTCTAGGTCAAGTAGCTGGAAGATAGGGACCAAACTGGCGTAACAGGAGCTTCCCCACCCACTGTCACCTCGATGGGGGGCTCTTTCTATTCAGGGTGGCTAATACCAAGGGAGACGTCCCTAGTAATCTGGGGTATTGAAAAGGGAAAGGATCAAGAGATTAAGGCTCAAAAGGTCAAAGTAGGTTTTCCCCTTCACAGATTACTTCCAATAAAGAAAGTCAAAAGAAAGTATTCCACAGAATAGGCACTTGTTTGCGAGACAAGACAACAATAAAGCTAAAATATGCCACAGTGGTTAGTACTTCAATTGTCAATGACTATCAATATGAAATACACATGAGCATAAATAAAAGTAATTATTGACGAAGTCAATGATTGCAATAAAGGCTATGGCTTATAATATTACTTCTTCAATAAATAAAAAATGATAATAGCATTCAATGTACAAAATCAATCCTTGGATTATCACAACGCATTAAATATGCTCACATATAATGTTGTTGCGTCAAGCCTACTAGGGGTGACATCAGCTTTATTCTAGGTTAGTTTAGTAGGCAAAGAGGTGGACGTTTTGCAAAATAAGCCAATGAAAATACTCAACACTTCTATGTCTATCATCAGATGACCTAGCCGCAACTTTAATACCAAGCAAGAGTTCAAAAGAGGCAAGATGTCATCATAAAATTAGGGTTAGTAAGTCGCTAGGGTTAGTTAGGGTTTCAAATTTTGGAAGTTTGAAAGGTTGTTTTAGCTCAATTGACTCAACATTGGAGTTCTAGACTAGTGCCTTAGGGTAAATGGAGTCAAGGAGCAAGGCTAAAGTCTCGGGAGAATCTAAATTTAAGGACAAGAGGATTAGGCTTTCTAGTGCTGCAATGGTAGGGCCACAAAGTCAAAATCCTAAGGGGAGGAGGCTCATTCCGGTGTTGCTTAAGCAAGGCCTCATGCTCCTCCCTCTTTCCTTAAAACTCTTTGGAAAAAACGGCTAGCTTCAAAATATAAATCTAGGGATGAAAAGTGTTGTAAGGCCAAGGCTTTTCAAACCCTAAGAGTCAAACCCTAGGTGTAAAATCAATTAGGCCTAGGACGTCTTCTTTCTTCAATTTATATTTCAAAACTAACTCAGAAAAATGGGAGTTAGTGTAGCAATGGCTAGGCTATATTCTCCTTAATCAAATGGCTAAGCAAGTTTTCTGTCATGGGGATTGTTGTCGCACGGTTTGTAGGAAGGGTTTAGGCAGCTTGAGTCAAGGCTTAAAATCGGCGTAATAGGAGCTTCCCCACCCACTGTCACCTCGATGGGGAGCTCTTTCTATTTAGGAGGGATAGTCCAAGGGAGACGTCCCTATGTAATCTGGGTTCTAAAGGGCTAAAGGTATAATGGATCAAAGTTATAGGTTCCCTTTACAGATTACTGCAAAAGATGAGGTAGTCAAGAAGAATGTCTTCCACCGGATGGCACCTGTTTGCAAGACAAGACAAATAAACTAGAATGTGTGCTGCAGTGGTTAGTTCTTCAAAGCATATAGTGACTATCTTCAAATATACATGAGAAAATGATCAAATGCTATTATTGATGAAGTCAATGATGGCTAAGCAAAGACTAATAACTTATATCACTTCTTCAATAAAGCATAAGAGATAATGAGCATTCAATGTTCTCAATTAAACCTTGTATTATATCACAATGCAATAAATATCTCAAATCAGCTCATACAAATAATGTTGCTGCATCATACATATTGTTGCTGCAATGTAGATGACGTCAGCCCTATCAATAAGTTATTTTTAAAGGGAAAGAGCACAAAGTTTTACCAAGCAAGCTCATAGATGTAATCAATGGCTCAAAATCAATCAAGATAGATGACAAATATCACAATGTTGCATGCCAAACATGAGATCTAGAAAGTGTGACGTCACCTATATAATGCTGCTACATGCAGTTTAGGGTTAGCTAGCCTAGAAGTGAACGTTTTGACAATTTCAAGCAATGAAAACTTGTGAAACTCCTATGGCTATGATAAGATGACTAGGTCGCACTTTTCTATCCAAACACAAGTTCAAAATCAGCAAGACGTCATCTTATTAGGGTTAGTTCAAAATCGCTAGGGTTAGACGCTAGGTTAGTTAGGGTTTCGATTTTGAGAGTGTTTGAAAAGAGTTTAAGCATAAACAAGCTCAAAAAAGGTTTCTAGACTAGTGCCTTGGGTTAATGGAGTCAATTGAGGTGAGACTAATAGCTTGGAAGGCTTAAACTCAAGGACAAGAGGATTAGGGTTTG
>ML780050.1:0-53849 GCA_009831015.1 Picea engelmannii
TTGTAGGGGGTGTGTTGCACCTTCTTCCTCAATGCAACCTTTTTCCAAGCCCATTTATTTACATTTATTAATTAATCAATGATCCAAACACATGTGCACTTCCAATAGTGAATCGATTAGCTTGGGGGGAAGTAGCACAATGTCACTTGAATAAAGAGGTCCACAAAGTGCCATAGGGGTAACCATGTAAAGTGTTGTAACACACTTGTGTTAGTCTTATATTCAAGCGAGATATTTAGTGTATGTTTGATATTGTGCAAGTATTCAATTCTTTCAAGAGAAAAAATTCATCGTTCTCAAGACCTAAATTGTCAAGCATCTAGAAGGCTTATATTTTAGGCTTTTATCTTTTTCCATCAACCATCCCCTGGGCCCTCAACACCTTCTTCCCATGAAATGAGGCTTGAATCAACCGTTAAAACTTGCCAATAATCCACCCAAAAAGTGCTCTAGACTTAGTAGATTACTATGGAAAACTTTTAACAACTTTCCACGGTTGAATAACAAGTTATGAATGAAAGTGTGTTAGGGTTGCTATAGCCCTAATGGCCGTAGATGAAAGTTTATTAAAAAAACAAGAAATACTTATCCAATTAAGATGCCCTATTGGCTATGAAAATATTAGAGAATCAAGAAGCCCTAGTGGCTATGACAAGACTAGAGCATCAATAAGAGATTTCAATTTAAACAATTTGATTATCTTGTGTTTTCACGTATCGCAATGAAACAATTTTATCTCTCCAATGCAAATTGAAAATTATTAGTTATTTATATATTGGGTTATGGAGTCAAGTAAATAAAGAGATAAACAATGCTATCTCCTTGGGGGTGTAAACCCTCTTACTCCGAAAGGAAAGAAAGTGCTAATCTAGGAGATACTAGGAGGGTGTAAGCCCTTTTACTTCTCTTAGTAAAACCTTGTGCAACAAATAACTTCTAGACAAAATGATAGATAATGGTGGAGTTGTAAATCCTTATACTCCCCAAGAAATCTAGCAAATCAAACTTATGACTAAGAAATGTCGCATCAACAAGATAAATCCTTACCTATCTCAAGAAACGACAAGATAAACCTCCTCTTACCTAGATAAATCCACCACACATGCCAAAGAAAGACTCCAAGAAGGGTAGCACACTATTTCTTCCACCAATAGCATAAATAAACTAAGATAAAAGGCACAAGAGAGAGAAGGTTTCCCAAGGAGGGAGAAAATGTTAGCCAAATACTTCTCACAATGGGAGAGTTATGTTATGAAATGAGATTCACATGATCTCTATTTATACAAAATGTCAAAACATAGTTTGTCCACTTAACTAGGGTAAAACATAAGATAAGAGGTCAACAACCCTTATGTTACCCCTTTGCACAAATAATAATATTTAATTTTCACTTTTGCACATTATAAACCCTAAAATAAGATGATGTCACCCCTTTAGGGAGACATTTTGGTACTTGGAGGAAGTTATTGGAGTTGGGGAAGCATGGCTAGGCCTACAAAGGCCACTTGTCATTCATCCATGCCCCTTCTTCATGTTCCAAATCCTCCTTCCTTTAAAATGTGCCATGTGTTAATGAGAAATACCTCTATCACCACAAACCCTAGCCCTAGGTGACGTCAAGCCTTATGAAGTGACATTTTTCCCCTCCTAGGAAATTCGTTTGGCATGCAAGGGATATGTAATGTCTTCCAAGGTGTATTCTATGCCTCCAAAGGAAATTCATCATGATCCAACATGTGGGCCCTTGGAATCTAACCCGTGGGATTCAATCCCCATGGAAGGCCAAGCTAGGCTTGTTCCTCCAAAACTGTCGACCAAACAAGGTCCTGCAAAACAAATAGGCACACCCTCCAAGGATATCAAGTCAAAATATCATGGCAAGTTAAAACCACATCTAATAAACAAGGAACCTAAACATGTGCATCAAAACTACCTCATCAAATTAAAAAAATTCTCCAAGACCCTATACAATCGACCAAGTTTAGGTATGAGAGGGGTGTCATAAAAGTCCTATTGGGTAGACCAAAACCCTCAAGTAGGGGATGCTCCCAAGGATTCCCCTTCAAGTTAATGTAGTGGATGATGAGTTGGATAAGGGTTTAGACTTCATATGTCAATGAGTTTTATGAGATACAAGGGCTCATATTATCTCATTTATGCGTGCCTTTGTAGGGGGTGTGCTGCTCGTTCTTCCTCAATGAAACTTTTTTCCAAGCCCATTTATTTCCATTTATTAATTAATCAATGATCCAAACATGTGTGCACTCCCAATAGTGAATCGATTAGCTTGGGGGGAAATAACACAATGTCACTTGAATAAACAGGTCCATCAAGTGCCATAAGAGTAACTGTGTAAAGCGTTGTAACACACTTGTGTTAGTATTATATTCAAGAGAGACATTTATTATGTGTTTGATATTGTGCAGGTATTCAATTCTTTCAAGAGAAGAAATTCATTGTTCTCAATACATGAGTGGGTGAGCATATAGAAGGTTTATATTTTAGGCTTTTATATTTTTCCAGCAACCATCCCCTTGGTCCCTCAAGCCTTTCTTCCCATGAAATGAGGTACATGCCCTTCTTCGATCACTAAATTCAAAGGGCCTAGAAGAGGGAAATATGATGGGAATGTAATGAGTGTAAAGTGGTAAGTATGGATAGGAATTGTACGTTAACCCCTCAAGGGATCCCCAGTTACAAACCTTCCCCAAAGGTTGGCCACTTACTAGGAAATATATGACACTCAGCAAGGTGAAACAGGTTCAAAAGAATAATGTCCAAGCATGCGTTCTATAATCAAAAGTAACTTAAATACAACATGATTGAATTCCTCAAATATTAGGGTGATTACCTACCACAATACCTAACTTGTATCGCATGGATCAAGACCCATTTTCCTTCCAGAAACTAGATGGTGTGGTGGATGCGCTGAGGATGGATCTAAAATGTGTTGATAGAGTGGGCTTATGTATGTGCAAGTGGACACTGCTAGTCACATGGTCTCTCGACACTCCATATCTGCAACCTGAGGGCCTCGAGACATTATCTCCTTAGTTATCCCACAAAATGTGTATAACAATTATGAAAATATCCACCACATTAGTTGGCCTCTAGAAGACATTGGGTCTTTCTCTGTGAGGTACAAGTCAAGTATTATGGTGAGTTTCATTTCAACATTTGAGGCATTTGAGTTTTTTACATCTATTACATCTTTTGATTATGTGAAATTTGCTTGGACTTTATGCTATTCGCTCTGTTTCACCTTGGTGGTTGACATTGTGCCCTAGTAAGTGGGTCACCCTTAGGGATAGGTATGATACTGGGAGGTCCTTTTGATGAGTCATCACACCATTCCTGACCATATTTTCCACTTTCCACACTTCATCCCTTCATCTCCTCATGATTTGGGTTTTTCGGGTGTATTGAACCAAGAAGGGGTTGTCTGTCACTTCATGGGAAGAAGAGGATGAAGGCATAGAGGCTCATGGCTTGAAAAAGATAAAATCCTAATTATGAACCTTCCAGATGCTCGCCTAAATAGGTCTTGAAATAAATGAAAATATTCTCCTAAAAAATCAAAGACCTGCAAAAGCAAATTAACATTATATAAATGTCCCCACTTGTTGAGGTGTGTACACTTATGCGGTGTCCCTTTCTTTCCTTGCATATGGAACTATGTGTACCTCTAGCTTCAAGTGTCCTTGTTGTACTTCCCCTCAAGATAATTGATTCACCAATAGGGATTGCCCAAGTTTTTGGATTATTAATTAATTAATGACAATGAATGGGCTTGGAAAAAGGATGGATTGAAAACGAAGGTGCAACACACCCTCTACAAAGGAATCCATGAGTAAGACACTAAAACCCATTGTATGTCATGAAACCCATGCCCAAAATTATCCCCCATCATCCATGACACCTCATCCACATGAATTAGAAGGAGGTCCCCTTTGGAAACACCCCTAGACTTTAGGAACGATTCACCCAATAGGTCATTTTGTCAACCCTCCCATACCTAAACTTGGTAAATTGAATAGGGTCTTTGAGCATTAGTTTATTTAGATGATGTGGTTTGGATGTAATTTCTTGAATGGATATTTTATTGATTTGATTTACCCATCATGATTCTTTGACTTGAGATCCTTGTAGGGCGTATCCATTTGTCTTTGTAGGACCTAGCTGGTGGACAATTTTGGAGGAACAAGCCTAGCTTGGGATTCCATGGGGATTGAATCCCACAGGTTGGATGTTGAGGTCCCACATGCCAGATCACGAAGACATGCCTTTGGAGTCTTACATGGAATCATGGATGACCTAACTTATCCCCTACCACTCAAACATTTTCTTGAAGGAGGCAAAACAACACTTTTTTGAGGCTTGACGTCATAGAGGGGGTAGGGTTTGGTGGTGGTTGAGGACACTTGGAACTTTTGGAGGAGTGTGACATTGATTTAGTGGAGAAATTTCCTAACACCTTGGAATATGGATTTTGGAAGCCCAACATCCCTTCTCCAACCTCAACGACTTGCTAAGAAGTGCCAAAGTTTTGCCAAAAGGAGGGTGGCATCATGTTTTAGGGTTTCTTTCATGTGAAAAATTATTAATTAAATAATATTATTTTGTAAATGGGAAAGATTAGGACTCTTGACCCCTTATATTGTGGATTACCCTAAATTATGTGGGAAAACTATGTTTAAGACATTTTGTATAAATAGATATTATTTGTATCTCATTTTTATCATAGCTCTCCCATTGTGAGAAGATTAGTTGGCTGAAATTTGCAGCCTCTTGGGAATTTTTGGTATCTCTCTCTTGCAAATGAATTTTGGTGTTATATATTGGTGATTGGATGAATTGAAGTTATGTGCACCCATTGAAGGCTTATGTTCTTGCTTTGGATGGTGATTTTCTTGGTGAAACTAGGGTTTGATATCTCTCTTTCTTTGAATTGGTAAGGAAAAACATGCATTTGTTAGATATTTCTTTCTTATTATTAGTTATTGTTGGTTGAAACCCTAGGAGGAGTATGTTGTATACACCGTCGATTAAGCTTCATCTCATTTTTTAAATTTATAAGTGATTCTTGGAAAAGGGTTTCTAGGAGAAACACAAGTGTTTATACCCTCCTATACTTACCCTAGTTTGATTGGCATACCCTAGGGATTAAGAGGGATTACAACCCTAGGGATCTTGTTAATCTAACGTGTGCTTTGAAGACTCCATTCAACTAATTATAAAGACACTAATCTGATTTTTGCATTGGAGAAGTAAAATTGTTTGCATTGGTAAACATGTTTTGGTGAGATATCAATCTTGTTCAAGTTGGATTATTTTATGGATGCCTTGAGGTTGCTAACCCCTCTAGGGAGTCTTAGATCTCTTAGTATTCTTGATTCTTTTATAAATTTTATTCTACAACCATTAGGGCTGCATAAACCCTAATACATTTTCATTAATAACTCACTACTCAACCATTGAAAGTTGCTAAAAGTTTGCCACATTAATCTACTAAGGCTAGCACGCTTTTTGGGTGGATTGCTGGAAAGTTTTGATGGTTGATATATTGGATGTAACAACTTGAATTCTACAACCATAAGGATGCAATTATATCTATGTGATACCTTTTATTACAACCTTGTTTCATTGCTAAAGTATTTTGATTTTCATACTTGATTAATACTATCATTTATCTATCTTATCTCTTGCATCTTTCGTTGGAATTTTAGAAATTGTTTATAAACTTTAACAACTATCTTCTTGCTGATATATATCTCTATATGCTAGTGTGATTAAGGGAAAAAATCCTAACTTGCTTGTCCATCTAACATACTACGTGCATACTTGACTTGTTCTTGTGTCTCAGGAAGGTACAATCACCCTTTGCAGGCACTGATACTTATTGGAAACCAATGGATACCATCAATATTCTCTCTCATCCCTTTCCATTCTTATTATATTGACCTATAGGTGTTACAAAAATATTCACCTACGAACATGTGAACTTTCCCTTGGATTATTGACTCCTAAACCAAGATAGAAACAATCATTTGGACACTACCATTCCTATAGATTCATTTTATCCATCGAAAAAGAGAGAAGGAGGGGAAGTATGATGTACCTCATTTACGAAGTTTGTCCAAGATGCTCCAATCCATGAGATCCAAACAATACCTACAATGGACAACAAGAAACAAACGACTATCTCCTACTCTAATGGATTAGATAAAATCAATCGATCTATGAATATTAAGATAGGCATATACAAGCACATGTAAACACATGAATGAAATAGGCCACGTATATTAATGATAACTTCAAAAGGAAACTTACAATATTCAGATGATGTTGCAACATAATCTCCAAGTCCTCCTCGTCCAACCCTTGATTGAAATATCCACAATCGAAATAACAATGATTTGCTGATTTCTCATCCTTGTTCACCATGGGAATGCCTCCATTCATAGGCTTTGAGAGGCTCAACTACCTTGGTTATATTTGGAATTAGTTGAGGATATGGCTCCAATAATTATGATATATCCATTAGATGCAACCTTGGAGTTAGATTCGAGACAAACCAACTTGATATGTCCATAGCTATCTTTAGAAGAAAATGGGATTTCCCCCAAGATTTCTTAAACCAACTCAACACTCTGTTAGAATGGGAAATAGAGTGCTACAAAAATCCCCCTGAGATGGACAAGGAGGGCTAGTGCTCCCTGTGTATGAGCAGGGGATCACTAATCTTCCCAAAAGTTTCCAAAATGAACAATTCCCTAGAAAAACATTTGTTCCGACTGTCAAATGATGGGGCCTCTTCTTCTAAAATGTTTTAGGGGTTTGTATAAAGTTTTTTCATGGTGTCATTCATTATGTGATACTTACATAAAGAGAATGCGACACTTGTGACAAAAGTGAGACACTTATGACACTTACGACACTTACGACAATGAGAATGTGACACTGTCGAAGTGAGGATTTTTGATGTGTAATAATAGGGGCTACACTTCCATCTACCCACTTTCCATGTCATTTCCCCCTAGGGTCACCTGGGATTCCCCCCTTGAGGTGATTCTTTCATATCTAAAGTGACGAGAATACTTTCCTAAGGTGACAATAGGTAGGTGTTCTCTTATTTTTCGCCATTTGGTGGTTGGTTCAAGATTTTCCCAACCCAGAAATTGCACGATAACATGACTAACACATTCTCTAGTTGGGAATGGGAATTTTAGGATGTGAGACTTAGTTAGAGATATTTTTTCATAGTTAAGGGTGTAAAGATGGCCTTCATAAGTCGAGATATATTTATCAAATTGAGATCACACAACTTGATATTCATTGATGCTTTGAATAAATCTTCATTTGTGTGACCAATGTTAGGGATAAACTCATTGACAATAGCTTTTCCAAATTGGAAATGGAAGCACAACAATTTTTTTATATCTTTAAGCACGTGTTCCCACCAAGGGAAAATGATTCCATAGAAATTGAGTATGCTATAAACAATCATGACATCATCATCCTAGTTATGGGAGTCTTGGATATTGTGAAGTTAATCTGTCCAAAGAGAGAGATGTTGGTATCCTTGAATGGAGTGAGTGCTATCAAAATAGAGTAAACAATTAGTTGCTCAAATTCAATTGTAATTGGTTCTTTAGACTAAAATCCTTCCAAATCTAATTTTGGAAGGGATTCAATGATGGGTTATAAGTTCATCATTTTTTTCATGAAGAGGTTAAGATAGAATGGGTATTTGTAAGTTTGAGCAGATTAGGGAGCTCCACTAGTTTATATTCTTGAATTTATCCAAGATGACACTTAGGTTTAATAGATGCTTGGGGTGTATTAACTTGTAGGACTAAAAATTGGCGTTGGAGATATTCAAGTCCGGTATCAATACTTGTATTGGAAATTGTGATTTATGAGCAGATCCAATAAAAATTGTGGTTTATAAATGTTAGTTTTTTATTAATAGAATTTATTTTGCATTGGGCACAAGTCATCCATTGAGATTGTCAATTCAATTGTTGGGTGGAAGAATGTTTGGATTCTTCTTTATTGCCAAAAATAGGTTAAGAATGGGTAGTAGAAGTATGTTCATTTGGTAAAACAGTCTGGCATGGGGCTTGAGAGGGCTATGTAGATTCAAGGAACATACACATTTTCTCAGTAGGGTTAGAAACAAAGGGTTAGAAAGGGATTTGGGTTGGGGGTTTGATGAATTGGATTGAAAAATACATGGCATAGGGTTGGCTTGAATAGTTGGTCCATAGATGGATTTTTGTGGTGTGGGAGCATACAATGAATGGGTTTTGTGAGGTTATTTAGAAATAGGGGGTTTCCATGATGATCTCCTAGTGACTTGGTAGTTAGATCTAGAAGTGAGTTGTTGGATTTCTAGCTAAGATTGGAACAAGTCATTAGAGAGAGACAAAGAGTGTCTGACATGTAAGAGATGTTATGATACTATAGGAAAACATTGTCCAGTGAACTATGGACAACTTGAAACTATGTATATATATATCACAATATGCTCCGACATCCAACTGTGGCATAAATAGTTCTAGAGAGAATATCAATGCCACTAATTTGGTGTCTGTTATCACACAATTTGTACTTGTCCAATCCCGAGAAAAATAAATCAATTTGGCATAAGTACAAGATAACCCACCACAATTTAGGGATGGATGAGGTCCAACCAGGGAGACATACCTGGTAACCTAAAGGTATCATATAGCAAGGGTATGTTCAAGATTAAAGCACCCTCTCACTGGTTACCTAAGTCAAAGGGTCTATGTCTATGAAATTGAAGAAAAATAATACTTTTGTGTACCTTCCTGCAACAAGAACAATATAGCATACACACACATATATATAACAATTTCCAAGTACCAATATGATAAAATACCTCAACAAATAGTAGACAACATAAATATATGATGGCTGAAGTAAAATTGTAACTATACAATGATTTATAACAACAATTAGTATTTTGTAACAACCACAAGAAATATAGATCAGAATTGCATGAAAATAAAATGAAAAATCATCATTTATTCAATAGATCAATTAGTACTTACTCCAAGCAATTTCTAAGTATGTTAGCTATGAGTTAGAGTGAATTATGCAACATATTACAAAAATTAGGATGGATGTAGCAAATATTTGCAACAACAACAACAAGATAATTAATAGATTCATCTAAGCTAAAGTTATAAAATGTTAGTGAAATCCTTAGAGAGTAGAGTTTGAGAGTTGTTTGATGAATTCATTCACAAGAGAGCAAGTAGACTAGTGCCTTTTTGGCTATGGAGTCAATTACGACAACAAAATAACTTGGAGAAATAATGATGATAATAGTGTCCTAAGGATGATGAGATGAAGCTTGAGGTGCTAGAACTTTAGAGCCTCAAGTTTCAAGAATCAAAAGATGAATTTTGCTAGAGCACAAGCTCTTTTGGGCTCTAGCGAATTCTTCTTCTTCCTTAGACTCTTGAAATATACAGAAACAATTTTCTGGAACAAGACTTCTAAAGTGCTGACACTTTATGGATTTAACAACCTACTCTAGAAAATATTCTCTCAACAATTTAATAAATTGAATGATCTAGAGAGAGGAGGAAACACCTTATGCTCATCTCCTAGGGTTTTAAGCAAGCAATTTCATAATCTTCAATATGAACAAGCAAAGTTTACGATAAACATTCAATGCATGAAATGAAAATTGCAGATTTCACTTACTTCACCAAGAATAATCAATCAAAAAACCTAGTTGCAGATTTTTTCCACCAAGAATAAGCCAAGAGATACACAAAAAATTCTCTTCCAAGCCTAGCACATGAGTAAAATAATCCAAGTATGCCAAAGAGGGAAAAAATTTGAGACCTAATCCTCTTGTGTGAGGAAGAGTTATGATGAAAAATGAAAATGGCAAGGCCTCTATTTATATGAGGCCTTGCAAACCATATTTGTCCACTTTTAAAGTCAACTTTAAAATATAAAAAGTGCCGACCTCATAGAACTTTCCCTATAAATTACATAAAATCAATTTTGCACAAAATAGCCCTAAAAAGGGTGACGCCATCCCTTCTAGTGTGACGTTAGGATCCCAAAGTGAAATGTTGGGGTGGAGAAGTGTAACGCTAGGTCTCCAAATGCCATCCATCATGCCACACGTGTCAATCATCATGTCAAACTCTCCTCCATAAAATCCTCAAGCCCTAAGTGATGTCATGGGTTAGCAAGGTGATGTCGAAGCCTCCAAAGGCTAATTTCCAAGTGGGGAGAGGTGGGAGCTCATATCGTAGTCCTACCTGAGTGCCTCCAAAGGAAACAAACTCCTCCTTCAATGTTCAAATGATGATCACAATATTTCCCCAGACATGGAGTTTCTACATCCATCCTTGGGCTCCAAATCCCTCATGAAGGTCTGAATACAATCATCTCCTCATGAATATTTTTCCATTATGAAAGGTCCTGTATAGACAAATAAATGTGCCTTCCAAGGGTCTGTAAGTCACAAGAATCATTCCAAGCAAGCCACATCTAATAATGGAGCTACCCAAACATGTGCATCAAACCCACCTTTTTCAAACTAAACAAATGCTCAAAGACCTTATACAATTTGTCAAATTTAGGTGTGGGAGGGGTTTCAAGGCATCCTATTGGGTCAGTGAATCCCTAAGTCCAAATTTTTCACTATGGGAAACCTATCTAAGTCATGTGTAAGTATGGGTTGGAGTGGGGTAAGACTTCTAAGCATGGGGTTCATGGCATACAAGGGTTCACATTGTCACATTTATGGGTGCCTTTGTAAAGGGTGTGCTTCCCTTCGTCCACAATGCAACATTTTTCCAAGCCCATTTATTTTCCATTGATTAATTAGAGTGTTTCCAAGTTGAAAACAATAAGGGGAACTAAAATGGAAATGCATATCCCACATACGCTCTATCTTGGTTATCATGTTTTTCCAAGTTGAAGACAATAAGGGGCACTAATAATGAAATGTATAGCCCACATATGCTCTACCTTGGTTGGCATGATTGATTAATTAGTTATTTATTTTATGGGTCCCTCATTTTTTCTAGAAGTGTTTCATTGTTCTCTGGATCCCAGGGTGAGCTTATGGAAGATTTATGATCGTATTTTATCTTTTTCCAGCTACATTCCTCTCTGGGCCTTCAACCCCTTCTTCCCATGAAATGAGGTACAATCCCTTCTTGGGTCAATGCACCCGAAACCCAAAACATGAGGAGATGAAATGGAAGAAGTATGGAAAATGATAATTATGATTGGGAACGGTATGATAAATCTTCAAGGAACCCCCCAGTAGCACCCCATTCCCGAGGGTGACCAACTTACCAGGACAAGATGACACCCACCAAGGTTAAATAAGGAAAAAGGTATATTTTCCAAGAAAACATTCTGTAATCAAGAAATGATTCTTTGCAACATATTCAAATGTTTACAAGTTGAAAACAATAATGGGAACTAAAAAGGAAATGCATATCCCACATACGCTCTACCTTGTTTATCATGATTTTCCAACTTGAAGACAATAAGGGACACTAAAAAGGAAATGCATAGGCCACATATGCTCTACCTTGGTTGGCATGATTGATTAATTAGTTATTTATTTTATGGGTCCCTAATTTTTCTAGAAGTGTTTCATTGTTCTCTAGATCCTAGGGAAATCTTATGGAAGATTTATGATTGGATTTTATCTTTTTCCAGCTACATTCCCATTTGGGCCTTCAACCCCTTATTCCCATGAAATGAGGTACAATCCCTTCTTGGGTCAGTGCACCCGAAACCCAAAATATGAGGAGATGAAATGGAAGAAGTATGGAAAGTGATAATTATGATTGGGAACGGTATGATGAATCTTCAAGGAACCCCCCAGTAGCACCCCACTCCCGAGAGTGACCAACTTACTAGAACACGATGACACCCACCAAGGTTAAATAAGGAAAAGGGTATATTTTACAAGCAAACATTCTATAATCAATAAAGGATTCTTTGCAACATATTCAAATGATTCAATTATTAAAGTGACACTTACCATGAAACCAGACTTATTACCTCATGAATCAAGACTTATTGTCCTCTGGGGCTTGGATGGTGTGATGGATGTTTCTCTGCTACTGGTTATGACCGATGGTGAAATTCAAGATAGGAGGGGCCTTGCGGGGCTCTTCTAGTCAATCTGGCTCTCGACACTCCATTTCTGCTACATGTGGGTCTCAATACATTATCTCCTCAGTTACACCTAGGTTGAGGGGGGTAACAATACCCATGCATGTTCAAATTGGATAGGGATATAAGGGGTGTAATTTTCACATATAACAACTTGGCTTGGTAGGCCATATCTAGTGTGAGGTCAGTCAAGTAATTTCCAATAGGCATCGGGCATAAGATTTTTTTTCATTACATTCCTAGAACACCTAGAATCAATTGGGAAACGAAACGAGTACAAAGAGAGATTCTCAAACTTGATGAAGCCTTAAATATATCAATCATTAATAATTTGAATCTTCAGTGAAATAGGGTGTATGTGAATTTTTAATTTGTAACAACAAACTCCACATTCTCCTTGATCACTAAAGGAGAATCTCATGGACTAAAACATCTCACAACCTCTTCTATATGAGATACAATCAGAGTGTTTGCACCTGAACTTGAACTTGGCATAGTGATATCTCACTATGCATGTTGTGATGTTTGAGTAAGACATATTGACCTCTTGCAATATAGAGTAGGTGAGGGAATATCCATACTCAATCTCACCTCAACTTCCTTTTCATGCAACTCATCTTGAATCTTTAAATCTGTTTCATCTCGAGTCGTTGAATTGGTCTTTGGAACAACAAACTCTAAATTCTCCTCAATAATTGAAGAAGAATATTGTGATCTAGGATATCTCATGTCCTCATCAAATATCACATGTATTCTCACCATAATCTCCCATTATGCTCGAATATCGATCCTCTAAGTTGTAGAAGTATCACTATATCCATCAACAAAAGATGTTATTAAAACATCACAAATTTGGGAATCGATTATTGAAACCACAGTAGGTTTTGAACCTATCACCATGGAATCCCACCATGCATGTGATTCCTCAATCCTAGAAGGATCATCCAATCTCTTGTTGGAATGTACAAGTGCCACTAGATCAACAAGTAACCTGCGAAGGCTACCCTCTCTCACCCCTTTGGCCAAAGTTCTCATATTAGCTAGACTATAATTATTGATGGTGTAACGTTGTCCCTCAAGAAAACTATACAAAGTAGATATTCCATACAATACATTGAAAGAAGATTCTTCTTCAAAATAGGAAAAAATGAAACAAAGTCCAACTTAAGAACATCACTGAAGACATTTGAAAAGAAATGGAGCCAACTCCTTTCATATGATAAGTGACATCATCACCAAGCTCCATGATCATGAATCCCTCTTGCTCCTAATTTTTTTTGAATAAATACCTACTATGTATCATATTCCTTGAAGCTCGACTAGACACATACCAACCAACACTATACATAATGTTAGAAGATTAAGAAGAGACCAGTGCCATATCCAACTTGAAAAATCTGCAATATAAAGAACCAACTCTTCCAAGGATCATTGTTCTTATCTCAAGCAACCTAGTGTTTTACACCCAATGAGCTCAACTGGGTCAAGTACTTGTCCTAGGGAAACTCTAGCTGAAATACAAATTCCGTCTTACTCAAGACCGATCTCAACAATAACAATCTTTGATACCATGTGGAATTTTCTTGAAATCGAGCAAGTAATGAAAAACTGAAATTTCACCTTCTTCCTAGAAGGTTTACAAGATCTTATCCCTAAAAGTGTCAACCTTTTAGACTGCTATAAAATAGAGTATAAAACAATAGTGGAAAGATTGCAATAATTCACTTCAAACAACCCCAAACTTCTCAACAATTAAAGGAGAAAAGATACCAAAAAAAGAGTTGAGTTTCAACCCCTTCTAGGGAAGCTTATCAACTAATAATTAGATACAAAAACACACTTTTACAACAATAATTACAACAGTATAACAATAATAAAATAAAACCCTTATATTCTTCCCTATATGTAAAATCACTTAGCAATTTTCCCTTTTACTTATGTCAAATCAACATGACATAAATGGTTGCAAATAGCAAAGCATAACAAGCATATATAACTAAAATTCAAATATGAAAATGAGACAAGATGTGGACAATTGGAAAATTCCTATATAAGCTCAAGATGAAGTACGAGTGTAACACACTCGACCCCTAAATGCTCTTTTAAGGGGTGGGGCATCATAATTTCGTTTTTCTTAACTCCAAATCCCAATTCTGGGATTTCTATCACATCCTTCTCGTCTAGAACTCTCCAAATGAAAATTCCCTCTTCCTCTTGGGACTGCGTGACCTCACGGTATAGGATCATTTAATCACTTGAGTCAAATCGACTCTTTAGGTCCCTGCTGGAACCCAAATCAATCTTCACAGTTCCCCCTTCTCCAAGGTGCAGTTCTTCCAAACCGCGGGCTCTTTCCTAGCCCCTCTAAAGAATTTGAACAATAGGTGCTAGATTTCCAAGCTAGGCCCCTTCCTTCATATGACCTCGGGCTGTGACCCGATGCCTACTCAAAGGGCGCTTCAAAACTTCAAGCTTTAGGCATTTTAACTTTACCACTCGAAAATTATCTCGAACTCTGAACTGGCGACGTTCCAAAATGACGTGAGAGGGGTCAATGGTCCCTTCTCCCTTTCCAGATCAATGACCCACCAAAACTTCAGGTTCAGGCGCTTCGATGAGTTCTAAACCGCTTCTCCACAAAACCTTATGAGTGACAAATCTCTGAAGTTCACAATGTGACGCCACGTGTACTCAGAGAATTGATGAATCTGATTCACTTCATGACTCTGGGCTTCGACAGTTCCCAAGTCTTCACACACACAAATCTCTGGAGTGAAATCCTTCCAGAGTGTCGGATATCCTGACATGCATCCCCACTTGGATTCATCTCATTCGTACCATCTCTAGGTTCCTACCTTCTGCAGTTAAGGTCCATCCATCAACCAGTCCAATGACTGGCTTAATCCTCGTCTAATACACAGGCTAGCAGGGAATTTGACACTTCGAAACTTCGGCGCTTTGACATTGAATGCTTCTTTATCGTCTATGCACGAGATCTCCTGAAGTACTGAACTCTCGAAGTCTCGTGAGCTTGCTATGTGGTTCTGGCCTTCGGGCCTTTTGGTCTCTCTTCGTACTACACCCCAAATCCTTTGGAGTCTGAAGTCCTGGACTCATAGAGTTTCGGTCACTTTACCAACCACTTTGTCTAGGAGGGATCGTACCGGGGATTGAAATGCGTAAGGGTCAGGTGTGACACGTGTCACATTTAAATGGTTCTATAGGGTATGTGATACACACGAATCCAAGTGACAGGTGGCATGTCAAACTTGGGTCCACATCACCCTGGGTTATGTCACTACACTACGTCAATCCGAACTCACCATCCTTCATGCCCTTCGATCTCACAGCCAAGGTTGGTTCACGTACCCCTTGGATCAATGGTCTCTGCTACTTCATAACTTCGACATTCGGGGATTTCATGCTATATAATTATCCTTTCTCTCTAAATATTAAACGTCAAATTGACCATGGGGTAGATCCAACGATCAGGGAGGGATCTAACATGCCCTCAAATCAACGGTTTCCATCACTTCATTTTTTCGGCCTTCGAGGATTTTGACATTACAACGCCCCTGCCTTACCAAAGCGGTCAATGACGGGCTAACTTCATCGTAGATCCGATGGCCAGGAGAGAACTCGAAGGATCCCCAGATCAACTGTCCTGGTCACTTCACGGTTCCAGCCTTTGGGGGTTTTGGCTTCATTGCCACTCCATTTTCCCAAAGTGGGACTTCGACGAAGTACCATGTGCGGGTCCCTTCTCCTGAATGATCAGATGGTAGGTGGGGTTCCTAACGATATCCCCCAAATATATGTCTCTCCTTCACTTCGTAACTTCGACGTTTGGGGAATTTGATGCTATAGAATCTCGATTCTCCCAAAGTGGAACTTTGCAGAAGTACCATACGCGAAACCTTCCACTAGACGATCAAACAGTTGAGAAGGGGCCCCAACAAACTCCCCAGATCAATGAATCACAATCTTTCGTGACTCTGACATTCAGGTTTTTTTGACAGTTTTGAAGTTTGACATCCTAGGGCTTTGAGCTCCTAAATCTCCGAAACCATCAAGAGTTAGCTCCTTTCGGACTTAGTGTAGGGTTCCTAGACCTTGGTCATATGAGACCTCCAAAGATTCTCGTGGTTACACGCTTGAATCTTGGCTGAGAATTTGTCAAGGTTGTGGGCATGAGCCCTTGGTCACATAGGTGAAAGATCTGAAGGAGGCACCCTCCTTCCACAGAGTTCAAACTCAGTATTCCCGCGAAGGAGAAATTCAAGGGATCGACAGGGATTAAGCATTCCAGTTAACCCCATCTCAAAATATTCAGTTAGCTAGACCACCAGAGTCACAAAGATCGAACATCCAAATAGTATACCACCAATCAAATGCAATATTTTACAGAAGGATGATAAACACCATTATCATCCATTTTACGCAAGGGACAAGTTATCACATTTACAAATAACCAAATCATGCATTTCAATTCTAGGATACCGGGCATAAAAATACTTATCTATTACAATCGATCACCAACTGACTGACTATGGGTGTTCGCCTCTTCATGCAACCATAGGCTCATGGGCATTCTTTCTTAGCACTCTGGCCACCCCTGTGCCAAGCCATGATATCAATAGGGAACTCTCAGAGTTTCTCAGGGATTCTTTCTCTGTTTCTACTTCTGCTCGGGTTATGTTCTCTACAAACTCTCAAAGATTTTTCCTCTCTGTTATGAGCTTGATGAGGTTTATCAATTGCTTCCTCAACATCAAGTTCGTGGCCCTCCACTCATTCTCAGCTGGAGAGCTTCCCACATTCTCCATTTTTCTCTTTATTCTCTTACGTGCCTTGAACGCACCTCCCTCCTATCCTGTTCCTTCTGTCAGAAGGAAAAATCGAGTCAATCTGGGTCTGTAGGACCATGTGGTACTTCGGGATGACATTCTTCAGCTAGACCATGCTTCCATTCATGGGGTAGGTTGATGGTTCAACCACCGATCCTTTCTTCATTAATTTATTCCTCCTTGGGAAGTTTTGGGGTCATTCGATATAATGAACCCTCTCTTATAGTTTTCACATTCTTTCCTCTAGTGATATCATGTCTAGTACTTCAAGGCTTCACCCCCCCCAAAGTCAATTATTGGAAATCTAAACAATAATACATTTACATTGTTTCCATGCCATAGCATGGTGATTATGATTAATGATTAATTACAAGCTGGGGGAAACCAGGGTGTTACAATCCCCTCCCCCTTAAAAGGGACACCGTCCTCGGTGTTCTTTCTGAGTAACACCTGTCGTGCCTTTCTCATTCATCTACTTCATACATCTTACCCTCTTTCCTGGTCAGGTCTTTTTTATCCTCTTGTCCTTCTTCACTGGCCTTAATAAATTTTTGGACAACAAGCACATTAATCATATTTTGATGCAAAAACATTTTATTGTTGCATAAAATTCTAGAAAAATTTCACAATTTAACACAATAAACATCTGTGCAGTTTGTGGATTTGTATCCACATCGATGTCTTGTTATCTAGGCTCACTGTTTTTCTTGGACATACCCATTGTGTGCATGATCCCAATCAACAGTTTACAAGAACTATCAAAGTCTCCTCTTCCTTGCAATCACTCACCCTCCACGCCCAGGCTCAGGCATCCCCTTCTCTACTATACAGTCCCTCAGGTGATCCATCTTGCCTTGCCAAGGATTTATCACACAAGAATAATTATTGAGACTTCATTGAGACTTACAGTCGAGACGTCCCTCATAATTTCTCTACCGAGGCGTCTCTCCAGCTTGTGTTACCTCAACACAACATATTCCAGGTGATCATGGATTACTATGAGGTTCTCATGGCTCAGTAGTAGCCATTATTCATGCTTTTCATCTTGAAAAATTGCATCTGTCCTTTCTAGACAAATATTTTCTTCTCACCTGTATCACAGTTATACAAAAATTCATGAGACATCATCATAATTTCAAAATTTCAGAATTTTATTGCAAATCTGTCACCCATAGATTTTCCAATTTCCTCATTTATTTTCAGATTTGTTTTGCACGGAACCAGATCCACCAATTATGGGATTTTCCTTCCCATAGTAGTTTGGCTCATCAGGCAATTTTGGTCTTCCTTATGGGCTTACAACACTGCCATATCCAAGACCCTTTTCTTCCTTCAATTTCGACATTCCTCAACCAAACAAATTGTTAGTTCTCATTGACATTATATTTTCATTGCACACTTGCAGTGGTTCACAAACAATTTCAGGATTGTGAACATTAACAATCAAATGGATTCGCTTCAAAGAAAATACCATTCCTTGTGGTTTGTCTCAACATGTAATTAGTCTTCCTTATGGACTTATAACACTGCCATATTCAAGACTCTTTTCTTCCTTCACTTTCAACTTCAATCAGCCAAAAAAATTGTTAGTTTCCCATGCACATATATTTTCACTGCACCTTTATAATGACATCACAAACAATTCTTAAATTGTGCATGCTAACAATAAAATTACTTTTCTCTATTCGATGATATAAAGAAAAAGGAAATTTAATTCCTTACACATGCATCAGTTTAGTATATCAACCTTTCCAGATGCAAATCAACATTAAGTGAATTTAATCAATGTGCCATTGTCCATGGCCACATTCACACATAATGCACCCTTGCATCGATTTCAGATTATCACTTTTTAGGTTAGGCACTCTCGCCAAGGTGTGTTGGAATTTAGCCAACTTATTACCATATGGATTCTCTGTCCATATTTATTATTTTAGCAGAACCATACTTTCTGCGCTGAATCGATCATAGCCTTAAATCATCACTCATGAGACTCAAGGTTTAACATGAATTCCTTTAAGCATTCCTTGATTGGTCAATGCATTCATGACATATTAGTTCATGAATTCTTCCAAGGATTACAAACAGTCCTTACTACTAGAGGTTCACACCTCCATTATTCAGGTTCTCCTTAATGAATCATACCCTACTTGGGTATCCAAGGCATATAACTGCCTTTCAAAAGTTCATGCATAACATTAAGACAATAAAATATTTCAGAAGGGGTTCTTACCAAATCCCTTCATACCTTGTCCCACATAGGCATGAACATTTTTATATCGGTTCTTGGCTGCTAGCACCCTCTTTCTGATTTTTACCTCATCAACAATGCTTTATGGGGAATTTAGTAGCCCTGTCAAAAATATTTCAACCACAACCTTCTCATGGTCATCCTCTGCTTGAGGTTGCCCATCATTGGCAACTGTCTTCCTCAACAGCTCCAATTCCTTTCTATACATAGCATGAATTATCATAGTCACAATTACATTAGTTATAATATTGAATAAAATGCATGTATCATAACATTCAAATCCATAAAACATCTTCAAAATGTCCTAGAATATCTTTATGCACTTCATCACATTATCCTCAAATGTTTTCATGAGTGCAACACCAATAGTTCTCGACTGCTTCTACAATCATACGACCATCTTATTATGGTGTCAAAACATTTACTTCCATCAACACACCATTTTATCGTCCCAGAGAAAACATAATGCACATCAAGAAAAGAGTTAGGGCTCTTCCCTTTTCCAACTCCTTCTACACGGCCTGGGACCTTCAGTCCAACTGAGTTATTTCTAAAGCCTTACTACCCTTGCTTGATGTGGCTTCAACCAAGCCTATTGATTTAATCATACTCATGGGGTTTATTTTCCTTTTACCAGCTGTACGGGTTTCCACAACTTCTCTTTTAATCCTACGTCTCTGTTACACAATTCAAGGTTCTTAGGGTGAGAAAAGTGTTCCTCCTTTTCTCCCCCTTTACTTATGCAATCTAATTCTTATTGTGATCTTTCTACTCTTTTCTTGAGCTGCCTTAGTTACGCTCAACATCAACATGCTTTAATAACAAATCCTTTTGTCCATAATGAATCATGAGCCTGTGCGTCCTGCACGCCACCATTCAGTTTTTAGAATGGTCAAGATTCATTATTAGTCTTCTATTCGTTACATGATGTTTTTCAAAATGTAATCCAATATTCTTATATATACAAGCTTGTAACTCGCTGCTTAGTTCTTAGCAGACAATAAGGTTGTAAATCTGTTCTCCTGACAGAGTTCTTCACATGGTTCCTTCATAGGGAACTCCTTCAACATGTAACTTCCTTATTGCATATCCTTCATTATCTGTGATAGACTCAACCGTGAGTTGGATTTAGCTGGGTACCAAATATTTCATAAGGAATATAAACATGCATCTTTGTCATGCGTCCAAATTATGTATCCACACATATTCTGGTTTTGTTAACTTACATCCATGATGTGCTTAACCATATGCATAATCATAATCTTGTGTGTAGCTTACATAGGTATATTTCACAGCCCACCTACATCTCTATTTTAAAATCACTCAACTCATGATTGTTCACAATCATTCTCATGTGACCCTTAAAGGCAAAATCATTTGTCTCTTATCATGACAACAGAGCATCCTCACTCATTTACTCTCTCATCTATTTATATTATTATTTCTTGAGGGAATGGAATACATCCACCTCAAGTTGTCACTCAAACAAAACTTCTATGACTCTTCAAAGCAGAGTCAGCCATGCAACCATGGTATTCATTCAATTTTGGTAAGTTTAATTCTTGTCTCTCATTTCACTCATTTAAGCAGTCACCTCGCTCCTTTAGTGTACGTATACTCTTACATCATACATGTGCATCACTTTCACATTTAATATCATTCATACCTAACTGGTATTACTACCAGGATTCATATCAAGAAGCTTCATAATGCATTAAATCCATGCCCTCAAGCATAAACACACGCAGTCTAAACGTTCATCATGCAAGCTCATTGCTTGCACCTTTTTCCATGTCATTCACACACATGGAAATACCAGACTTCTATATCCTTCTCCCAAGGATCTTCAAATAATTCTTATGATAAGTCTCATAGGAACACTCAACACTGAGCTTCCCTCTCAGTTGAGAGCTTGCAGTCATATTATTCTCGTAAGTATGTATACACATATTTGTGTATATGCAGGTGCATCTCTTGCAGCTCTTTATTCATATTGATAATTTAGTTTTATCATTAGTGTTCTTTAGTTAAAGATTATAGTCACTTACATGACTAATCTCATAGTCATAAATCATACTGATGTTGCCTTCTCTTCATGATAATAACCAACACAGGTTACTTTTCTCTCTTTTGTACGATAACAACTAGCAAGAAAAAACTCTTGCCTTAATTTCCATATATCATTACCCAACTTATAAATACAATATGGGCAATTAAAACCATGCCCAAGGTAACAGAGAAACCAATATAGCTTCCAACTATATCTATATGGCTACCATCCACCACTGGATGTCAATATGACCCAATGGGCTTCTAGAAGTGCCCCAACACTTCCTTTACCACATCCATGATCAACATTTAATCAACCATTTTACCTTAATTATAATAAAATTTTAATGTCTAATAACATTTGGACTATTCCTTTAAATCCCAAATGCAATTTTGAGTTATGTTACTTACTAAGTATCCTAGTTCAAAAATCCAGAGTATCTTTAGGTCAAGATCAGTCTTAATCATTACACCTAGAATTATTCCTTTTGTTAAGGAATAGTAAGGGACGAAGGCCACTCTCCCCCTCCCACAATAATTATGGTAGATTAGTTTCCTATCCACCAAGAAAGGGAGGTTGCTGTGATTTCTCACTCAATCACTCTATATTTCTACAACTCCATTTATCATCTTGATTAGAAAAAACCCTACCCAACAATTCATGTACACAGAAAAAAAAAAATCATTTTTCAGTTCCCTCGAAACCCGAGAGCTGCACATGCTCTCCCTTTTCAGAGAATGGTCACTGGACTCATTCCTCTAATCGTGAGGGATTATACACATATACAAGGTTTAACCTTTCATTAAAGAAGTAATTATTACTGCTACAGATCCTTTCCATCTGTTCACATCCAAATATTTCTATTAGTTCCCATCAACATAATACCACTCATGTAGGATCGGCTATCATTTCCCAAATAAATGATATCCTTCCTTTTCCACATACTAGCATGATTCAATCTCGTTGGGTAAAATCCCAACTGTATTTTAATATACATCCTTCTACTCAAGGAATTTATGCAGAAAATTTATGTTTGGTAGTAATATTCTCCGTAGGCTCATCTTAGCCTTGGTAACCAAATCTTATGAATGTACAACAACACATACAATTGCATAGTGAAGTCAAATTTATTTATTTGGAAACTCCAAAACATCTATAAACAACAATGAGTTTCATTCCTCTCTTTGGTAGAGGTTTTACTAAACCTCTTAGGAATGCAATAAGATAGGGTGTTTCCCCTTAAATTCCTCCAAAACTATTTTCATACGACTCGTGCATGAGCCCAAGCAGGCCAAGTGTTGTTTCTGTGCTCTGATACCAATTTGTAACACACCCATCCCCTAAATTCTCTTTTAAGGGGTGGGGCATCATAATTTTGTTTTCCTTAAATCTCTCAAATCCTAGTTCCGGGATTTCTATCACGTCCTTCTCATCCAAAACTCTCCAAATGCAGATTCTCTCTTCCTCCTGGGACTGCGGGACCTCCTGGTCTAGGATCGTTTAATCACTTGAGTCGAATCGACTCTTTGGGTCATTGTTGGAACCCAAATCAATCTTCACAGTTCCCCCTTCTCCAAGGTGCAGGTTCTTCCAAACCACAGGCTCTTTCTTGGCCCCTTTGAAGAATTTGAAAAACAGGTGCTAGCTTTCCATGCTAGGCCCCTTCCTTCATATGACCTCGGGTTGTGACCCGACGCCTACTCAAAGGGCGCTTCGAAACTTCGGGTTTCGGGTGTTTTCACTTCACCACTCGCCAATACTTCCGAACTCTGAACTGGCGAAGTTCTGAAATGACGTGAGAGGGATCGACGGTCCCTTCTCCCTTTCCAGATCAAGGGCCCACAAAAACTTTGGGCTCAGGCGCTTTGGCAAGTTTCGAACCGATTTTCCACAAAACCTCTGGAGTGAAAAATGTCTGAAGTTCACAATTCGACGCCACGTGTACTCAAAGAATTGACGACTCTGATTCACTTCGGGACTCCGAGCTTCGATAGTTCTCGATTCTTCACACACACAAACCTCTGGAGTGTCATATATTTTGACATGCATCCCCACATGGCTTCATCTCGTTTGTACCATATATAGGTTCCTACCTCCTGTAGGCAGGGTCCATCCATCAACCAGTCCAATGACTGGCTTAACCCTCGTCTAATACAACATGATAGCAGGGAATTCGACACTTCGACACTTCAACGCTTCAAATTTGAATGCCCCTTTACCCTCTACGCATGAGATCTCCCGAAGTCCCGAACTCTCGAAGTCTCGTGAGATCGCCATGTGGTTCCGAACTTCGGGCCTTTTGGTCTCTCTTCGTACTACACCCCAAATCCTCTAGAGTCCAAAGTCCCGGACTCCCAGAGTTCCGGTCACTTTACCAACCACTTTGGCTAGGTGGGATCGTACCAAGGATTGACACATGTAAGGTTCAGGGGTGACACGTGTCATGTTTAAATGGGTCTATATGGAATGTGATACGCACAAATCCAAGTGACATGTGGCATGCCAAACTTGGGTCCACGTCACTCTGTGTGATGTCACTGCACTACATCACTCCAGACTGACCGACCTTCATGCCCTTCGATCTCGCGACCAAGATTGGTCCACGTGCCCCTTGGATCAACGGTCTCTGCTACTTCGTAACTTTGAAGTTTGGGGGTTTCATGCTATATAATTCTCCTTTCTCCCAAAGTAGTTAACGTCGAATTGACCATGGGGTAGATCCAACTATTAGGGAGGGATCCAACATGCCCTCAAATAAATGGTTCCCATCAATTCGTTGTTTCGGCCTTCGGGGATTTTGACATTAAAATGCCCCTGTACTCCTAAAGAGATCAACGCTGGGCTGACTTCATCGTAGATCCGAGGGCTAGGAGAGAACCCGAAGGATCCCTAGATCAATGGTCCTGGTCACTTCCTGGTTCCGGCCTTCGGGGGTTTTGGCTTCACTTCCACTCCATTTCCCGAAGCCGAACTTCGCCAAAGTACCATGTGCAGGTCCCTTCTCCTGAATGATCGGATGGTAGGAGGGGATCCTAATGATTTCTGCCAAATCTACGACTCTTCTTCACTTCGTAACTTCGACATTTAGGGAATTTGATGCTATAGCATCTCCATTTTCTTGAAGTGGAACTTCGCCGAAGAACCATACATGAAACCTTCCACTAGACTATCGAACGGTCGAGAAGGGGCCCCAACAGACTCCCTAGATCAACGAATCAAAAAATTTTGCGACTCCGACATTCAAGTATTTTTGACAGTTATGAACTTTGACATCCCAGGGCTTCGAGCTCTTGAAGCTCCAAATCCATCAAGAGTTAGATCCTTTCAAACTTAGCACAACGTTCCTAGACCTTGGTCATATGGGACCTCCAAAGATTCTCATGGTTACACGCTTGACTCTTGGTCGAGAATTTGTCAAGGCTGTGGGCACGAGCCCTTGGTCACACAAGTGAAATATCTTAAGGAGGCGTCCTCCTTCCATAGAGTTTGAACTCAGTATTCCCACAAAGGAGAAATTCGAGGGATCGATAGGGCTTAAGCATTATAGTTAACCCCATCTCAAAACATTTGGTCAGCTGGATCACCAGAGTCACAAAGATCAAACATCCAAATAATATACCACCAATCAAACACAATATTTTACAGAAGGATGATAAACACCATTATCATCCATTTTACGCAAGGCACAAGTTATCACATTTATAGATAATCAAATCATGAATTTCAATTCTAGGATTCTGGGCATAAAAATACTTATCTATTACAATCGATCACCAACCGACTGACTATGGGTGTTCGCCTCTCCATGCAACCATAGGCTCATAGGTATTCATTCTTATCACTTTGGCCACCCCTGTGCCAAGCCATGATATCACTAGCGAACTCTCGCAGTTTCTCAAGGATTCTTTCTCTGTTTTAGCTTCTGCTCAGGTTCTGTTCTCTGCAAACTCTCAAAGATTTTTCCTCTCTATTATGGCCTAGATGAGGTTTATGAGATGCTTCCTCAACATCAAGCTCGCGAACTTTTTCTCATTCTCAGCTGGAGAGCTTCCCGCATTCTCCACTCTTCTCTTTATTCTCTTACGTGCCTTTCACGCACCTCCCTCCTATCCCGTTCCTTCTGTCAGAAGGAATAATCGGGTCAGTTTGGGTCTACAGGACCCTGTGGTACTTTGGGCTGACATTCTTCAGCTAGACCATGCTTCTATTCATGGGGTTTGTTGATGGTTCAACCACCATTGCTTTCTTCATTAATTGATTCCTCCTTGGGAAGTTTTGGGGTCATTCGATATAATGAACCCTCTCTTATAGTTTTCACATTCTTTCCTCTAGTGATATCATGGCCAGTACTTCGAGGCTTCACCCCCTCCATAGTCAGTTATTGACAATCTAAACAATAATACATTTACATTGTTCCCATGCCATAGCATGGTGATTATGATTAATGATTAATTACAAGCTGGGGGAAACATGGTTGTTACAACAAGTACATACGATATTCTTCTCCCAAGGCTAGTACAAAAACTCCAACTATCCAAAAATACCTAGCTAGGGTAAATCATCAAACCCTATCTAAACCAAGAAGATCCAAGTGCAAGAATCTCTCCAACAAAACCTCCAAGGAAAGGCACACTCTTCTTCTCTTCTTCACAAATCCATCCTAGGGTTTTCTCCCAAAACCCCAATCTCCAATCTCCAATCTCCAATTGATGAACCCTAACCCTATAACTCCAAGATGCTCCAAGAAAATCCAATAAGACAAAGAAACCCTAGCACCTCAAGAGAGAAAGAAAACACAAATACATGTGAATACTTAAGGGGGGGAGAGAGAGGATGTCTACACTCTCTTATATTAGTCACAAGTCATCATAAGAGTGAATACAAGTGAGTAAATGAATGTGTTTGATCATAATCCCGAACGTCTCCTCCACAAAAAGCAAACCCTAGTCATACGAGAAAACTGCAAGACAAATGTTCTCTTTTCCTTTCATAGCTTCTCCCAGGGTTTCCTAATGAACCTAGAAAATATCTCCAAGAAGACAAATACAAAGAGAGATGCAAATGATGATTTGAATGGAAATATTCTCTCTTTCCTCTATTTATGTGAGAGGTAAGGGAGGTGAACAATACCATGTAGGACTAAGCTCTTGCAAGAAACCTACACAATCCCTTGTGGGCCACATAAGTAAGACATCCACTTTAGATTATAAGTGTCATGCTCCAATGGTGATGTGATGCATAATAATGACCCTAAGGTGAAGTAGCTACACAAGGAAAGTCCACAACAGACCATCAATAACCTCAATAGACTCCATTTATACTCTAAAGTAATATACTCCACTAGGTCAGCTAGTCCTTGCAAGAACACTGTCGAATCCCCAAGCATCCCCAAGCCATATCTAATCCTTTGAACATAAAACCAAGATTCCACATGCCAACTAGGGCTTAAGATCTCTTTCATGATCCAAAATGCTCCAGACCCCTTGTAGGGAACCTTCCAAACAAGTGGTTCCTTGACAAGGCCTCAATGAAGGGAATCCACCAAACTATCAAATGATCTCCAACACCCAAGGGAAGAACACCGATATTGAAATCAATTGAGTCAAGCATCCACTAAGCAAGCTATCTCAATTGTGCATATCCATCATGAACCATTTCTCATGCTACAATCCACCTCAGACCATCCAAAGCCTAGGCATACGCCATGTATCCCAAATCTCATAAAGCAACCCCAAAAATGGTGTAAATACTTTCAGAGTAACCCGAAAATCTAGCACTAGTGTTTTATGTAATCCTTTTCCTAGTAGAGGAAAACTAGACTATTTTGTAATCTCCTTGAGGACTTGTAAGGGACATTAGTGTTTCTTGTAATATATGGTGTAACAACTAATAGAGAGGAAAAATATCTTATCCATAACCCTCATGGGAAGTTGTTTACATGATTATTGAATGTAATAGAGTTCGATTAGATGTAGCCATTTGATCTTGCTAGCCAACAAGGGTTTCTATTGTGTTATTTATTATTCACCCTTTAGTGTATATAGGGTTTGGAAAAAAGTATTTTCAATTGTCACATGAGATTGTGTGTGTGGGGGAATCCTTTGAGACGATTTGTGTGTGGACTTCTTTGAGTATAAAATTATTAATTTTATGCATACTTGTATTATTTCCTTATTCACTTTAGTTATTTATTTATTTCATCTATTAATTTTCTTAATGATATTATTTCCTTATTCACTTTGGTTATTTATTTATTTCATCTATTAATTTTCTTAATGCATAGTTATATAAAGGTGATAAAAAAAGGTATCATATATCCCTTAGTTGAATTCTTGCACTTATAAAACCACACTAATGGAGTGTTCATAATGTGTTCACAATTATGCAATGATTTAGCTCTATGTTTCATATACCGTTTGAATGGATTACAAAGTGATTGTGCTATGAAATAGATAAAAGATACCCAATGTGTTTGGGATAACATATCTAGAACCTTGTGTCCAAAGAAGGGAAATGAATATATTGCAATTATAAAACTTAGGGTGGTAACTCTAATTCAAGGTTTCTAATGAGGATCTTGACCTTACACCACTCTTTTCCATCATATTAGTATGTTTATCCACCTCCAACTTTGATAATGATTTGGAGAGCTCAATTTCATTATAAAAGGGAAAATTCTTATCTTAAATATCATTCCGCCCATTTAATTAGATCAAGGTGTTCTAGGGTCACTTTGATTAATGATTAATCCCAGAGAGGATTTCCACTTCATATTCTTACATGGCCAATCTGAATGAGACGATAGAAATATTCACGAGACAATTAACACTCTAAATGGCCCACCTCTCGATGTGTGTGAAACTACATGCTCCAAAACTTTTATTACGAGTATCTTTTAGCTTTTCTAATCATTTCCTAGGGAGGATATTTCACTTTTTAGTTTAAGGGATTGTATTGTTGAGTCTTGAGAAAATTATCTTAAATCCTTGACTTAGAGCCTTTGTCAATGCATAGTGATTTTTAAAGAGTTCACTTACCCTATTTTCCGTTGACTACCTTTGTATTTCTCATTAAAGTTGAACTTGTTCCAACCTTGAAATGGTGGTACCCACTTGTGATTATCACCCCTTTTTAAAACGTTTAATTGTGACGAAAACCAAATTTTTTTTAAGACAAAATTGTATCAAAATCTATGTGACACAGATGTTGCATATGACTTAACGTGAGACCATGTGTAGAATTGTTGAAATAATGGATGTTATGTGAACTCATTGCTCAATTTCAATAAAAGAGGAACACGATCACAAAGATGCATCAAATTGTCTATGGAACATATGCTTCCATTTATTTCCTCTATTTCATTAATCTATGGAAACCCACTATTATATTATGCAATATTTTTTAATACACATATATTTATACAATGATCTCCTTTTATATCTTATAGTTTTATATGTTTGTGTGTATTATATCAACAAACTAGATCGAAGTCATTATTAACATTGTTTCTCGTTACATTGTAAATACATTATAAATATGGAGATACAAGTTTATGTGAGAGTGGTTTAGTAATACTCAAGGTGATTGGGCTTGTATTAACATGGAGATTCATTTTCAAAACCACCTATGTTGGGTGCAAGTTCTTAGTGGTGTATATGATATAAACACTCCCCTCATTGTGTGAGAATTTAACCAAAAATACAACGACAATATTTTTCAAACAATATTTAAACAAAAGTGATATAGAGATGCAAACTCACTCACATTGCAGATACTTTGCTAATTTGCAACAACTTATGTAGGTTTGCAACACCTATGTATGGAAATCTACAATCCATACATGATAGTTTTACCTTACCCCGACATTACTATATGTGACCCAAACACATCCATAGATGTAAATGTAATCAATACATTTGGTTTGTAGCCTTGTGCAAATCCATAATCCATACAATTGGGTTTTACACTACCCCATTATTAATATCTACAAAAAAAACACATCCACGAGCATAAATTTTCAAGGCTATAGTGCTTAACACTTAAAAATTGCTTTTACAAAGCTTGTAGCTTTAAGAATTCTTGTGGGTGATCTCATAAGTTGTAACAAAGTCACAATGCACATTCCTAACCCACATTCACAAACTAATATTATGGATACATTGGTAGTCCACAATGATTTACACATCTAATACCCATGTGGTTTTCCAACCCATGCATTTGGGCATGTTGTCTTATCATAGATGTAACAAACATGTAGGGTTACAACCTATACATGTAGATTTGATTCCACTTTCATTACTATTATTTGTAGTGAAAACATATAAAAAATTGTAAAGTTTTAGGCTGTATATTTTTTGTATATTTTTCAAAATTACTTTTATAGAGCTCATAACATTAAGAATGCTTATTACCTTAATCGATATTGAATTAGATTTGTTATCACCCACTCAATCAATGCACTATCAAGTAGGTGAACACTATCCACCATGCAACAACCCAATGATTGAGACTGCTTCATGGTCCTCCATCTCGACGACGATACCCATATCCATAGCCATAGTGACGTACCCATAGCCATGCACTCCCCCATAGGCATCACCCATAGCTAGGAGTGAGCCAATATCCATACCCATAGATGACTCCGATCGTCATTATGTCACTTCACCATGGGCATTAAGTTGTCATCCCCTCGCAATTAAGATGCAACAAACACCAATATTCATGCGAATCCACAGAGTTGGATTTCCAGATACAGATTGAATGCGGAAATTAAGTGCACTACCTACCAATGTTGCTGCATATTTCAGTTTTGTATCTGGTGCTCTGCGATATTGAAGCAGATTTCTGAAGAATAGTTGGTGTTGTCTGGATTTTAGAGCGAGAAACTAGGAGTTTAGAGTGAGCAACCATCTCTCCCAGCTAAGTCACCAATGTTCTCCATGCTCTTCAAATCCTCAACTTTCACCCAAATTCTCATTTTTGGGGCTCCCCACTTGCAAAATCTTCTTCTCTTTGCGTTAATTTTTTCTCGTGTTTTCCTTTTTGTGTTCATCCGAATAGATAACTTGTTTTACATAATTTGAACTAATATTATATATATATTAGAATGCATTATTCAGATTTGTTAAAAATGATTGAAGTGTTTAAATGAAACAAAATTATTCCTAAAGATTTGCATTTACGCGGTCTAAAAGCTTTCCGGGTGGAAAGACAAACAAATTTCAATGGTGAAAATGATGTAATTCACAGTGTTAAATGTGTAGAATGAGTTTATGGTAATTTAAGTTCAATTTGTGGTTTGAATGAAGTTTGGAAAATTGGCTTCACAACATTTCCGTTTATAGTTCATGTTGTGGAGAATTTTGCTACTAAAACGGAGCAACATAGTCTCCATTGCTCTTAAAACGAAAAATGTCTTTGCGTTTAAGCTAATTGTTTTTTCAAATGATTTGCATGACATGATAATTGTAAGTTATTTTTAATTATAACATTACATTGAGAATAAAAGGGATCCTAGATTATATATTAATTTATTTTTTATTTTAAATTTATTTTTAGTTATTACATTAGATTTGCATTTATGCAGTCTAAAAGCTTGCGTGGTGGAAAGACAGACATATTTCAATGGTGAAAAGTTTCCAACATTTAATTTATTAAATTTTCTGTCTCATACATTGATGCAAGAGCATTGCTCCACCTCAGCACATGCCAGCTGTCTAGCATTTGGTGTGCATTCAAGGAGGGGAGAGGCGCCAACCTCTCATTTTACCCTCAAAATTTAAACGTAATTAAAGCAATTAAGTGTTGTCGGGCTGGAAGAGACAAGTCGTGCCTTCACACAGGCTGTGGATAGGGTTTCCTTAAGTGGCTAACAGTAGGAAGGATCTAGATTCGATTCAGACTAGATTTCCACTCATTGTAATCTGCCTCAATAGATAGGCATTTTGAATGGTGATTAGACACCACTAGTGTAGCTTGTAGGGAAATCTCGTCGGGCCCCTCTTGTATAAATATTTGTATCATATGCCTAGTAGAGGTTGTTGTTGAAGGTTGTTGAGAGGCTGCTGAAGATCAATGGTAAAAACATTGTAATCCAAGAGGAGAGTTGAGAGGCGAGAATCAGTTGTAGTCTGAGCTCATACATTGTAATTAACATTCAGATTAATACAAAGAGAACAATTTTTCCTGCATTTGATTCTATCTACAGGGATAAAGATAGAATTCTCTATCTGTGAGTTTCTAGAATTGTTCTGGGTTCTTTCAGGCTAAATGCAAGGAGTGCATGGCAGAGTATGAAAAACTCTGTGAGCTAGCGCAATGAGTGCACATATGAAATTCAAGACGAATTCAAAAGAGAACGTGCCGAGAGGGCTGATCCAAGTGGATATCGGTGGCCACCCACCTTTTCCAACTGGCTCAAAACAGTTTTTTGACAATTTTGGTAATTTACTATTTTTAGCAGTTTTTCGGGTCCTGAAACTTCTAGAGCTGTTTTGAGGCCCTAAATGAAGTTTTTTGGGAAAACGGGGAGAAACATGGAAGTACCTTAGATGTTTTCCCCAAAATGAATCTCCTCGACGATACCTTTCCAACAGGTTATCATGCACTTAAAATGGAGATCGTATGCAAAAGTTACGACCCCATGAAGTTGATGTACTAACTTACCCAAACGGGGCCCACATGACTTTTGGTGCTTCATCTCCTAGGGTTAGGTTTTTGGATGTCTAGGGTTTTTTTCATTCCTGTTTATTGTAAAAAGGCCTTCAGAGCCTCATTGTAATCATCTTCTTGCGAATGAGCGCAACTGTCACATCTCTTCTCAGAGATAAGCCGCCACCATTCCAACAAGCTTGTTTTCCACTGCATTTTACAGTTTCAACTTATTTCCTTATTGAATAGAAAACCATTTTTACTGTATCTCTGTTATTTTTTGTTAAGCACCTATTAATAATCTGTAGTCATTTTGTTCTTCTCATAAAATACGGATCAGTGGTATCAGAGCGGTCTGCTCCTTGTCGACTTAATGCATGTCCCCAACGAGGTCGGAGTACAATGGGTTGGGTCTCGAGCTTGTTTCTCTTGAGGACAAAAGATTTTGCATGCCCAAGAGACCTCTCATGGCAGGAGAAAAGAAAGATGACGAGACATGAGATCCTTTCAAAATGTTGCTTGAGGAATCCCTCATGCAACAGAGGAACGAGATGATGGATAGTTTCACGCAAATCCTTCGACGGCTACCAACAGACAACACATCTTCTTCGAGCGGAGGCGATGCCCCCTTCAAGGTACACATAAACTTCGATATTCCTATATTTGAAGGTCAGATAGATGCATATGTTGTAGACAAATGGTTGAATCTACTAGAAGGGTATTTCTCTATCCATAACTTTTTGAATAGAGAAAATATTACTTTTGCGCTCCTCAAAGTCGTTCCCCATGTCAAAGATTGGTGGGAAACTTTCTGTGAGAAAAATGAAACAGAGGAACCCTCATTATTTACAGTCATGGCCACCTGGGAATCCTTTAGGGATGCTATTAAGGAACAATACTACTTTTCGGAAGTTATGATGACTTGTATACCAAATGGACCACACTATGGAAAGAAAGAGACCAAACAGTGCCAGAGTTCACAAATATATTCCATACCTTGTGCACCAAGATGGGTATCAAATATTTAGAGCGACATCTAGTGCTCAAGTATTGCGGTGCTTTGCATATATACATCCATATCGAAATGGAATTTTTGGGCATCTCATCCTTGGGTGCGGCTTAGCGATATGCCATCAAAATCGAACAGAAGCTCAAACAAAAGACGCGACAATTTGGGCCTGGGAACCCGTCACAACAAAAGCCACAAAGGGGCCACCCCAAACCACAGAATAAAGGACAGAGCAAAGATGGACAATATCAGGACAACTAGTCCAATACGCAAGCAAAGAAGGACTTAAAAAAGGCAAATAAAGACACCAGGAAGTGGTGAGACTTCCATAAGAGCCCTTGGCATAACACTGCTGACTTCCGCTCAAAGCAGTCACTGGTGGTCGAAGTGAAAGCCTCTAAATCAGATGTGGGTTCTGACTCTAAGTTAGAACTAGAAAGGGGAAGACGGATCATTGACGTGGAACCCAGTGCCACCGTTGCTACCACCAAGCTCCAGCCTGGTGAACTAGATGAGCCAGAAGAAGGAGAGCGCCTCTTTCATTCACAGATGTGGGTAAAAGGAACCCCGTTGCACTTCATCATTGATAGCGGTAGCCAGAAGAACCTCATCTCTGCAGAGGTCATCAAGCGGTTGGCCCTGCCGACAACGCCGCACCCACAACCCTACACCATTGGATGGCTCCACCAAGGAATCGATCTCCATGTCAGCCAACAGTGTTGACTATCGTACGACATCAAGCCCTTCAAAGATGAGGTATTGTGTGATGTTGCTCCTCTCAAAGTTTGTGATGTTCTTTTAGGCCAACCTTATTTATGGAAACGTCATGTTGTATATGATTCTAGGCCTCGTAGTGTTATTATTACTTTGAATAAGAAATTGTACAGGATACCCGAGGCAGTCCCACCTAGTGCTATTTCCTTGATCTCTACTAAGCAATGAAGGAAGGTCATCTCTTAGATGGGGAAGTTTGTCTTCTTCTTGATTCACTCTCAGAATGAGCGAAATATCACAGCCACATCCAAGGTCTCTACGACCGACCTCTCCACATAGCATAAGCAAGTAGATAAGGTCATGGAAGAATACTCAGATATCTTCTCCTCACCTACTGGGGTACCTCTGCACTACTAGGTCAAGCATCCCATCGATATGACCCCCAATGCACCGCTGCCCAATGGGCCAATCTATCACCGCTTTCTATTAGAGAATGAGGAGATCAAGCGACAAATCCAAGAACTGCTCCACAAGGGGCACATCCGTCCCAACTCATCACCTTGCGGGAGCCCAATTGTACTGGTACAAAAGAAAGATGGAACATGGCGACTCTGCATTGATTACCAGGCTCTGAATAAAATCACAGTTAGAAAATGGTACAAGATTCCCCAAATAGACGACCTCCTTGATCAACTCACGGGGGCCAAATACTTCAGTAAGATTGATCTGAAGTCTGGCTACCACCAAGTCTCGATAGAACATACACATGTATGGAAGACCACCTTCAAGTCAAAGGAAGGCCTTTTTGAATGGTTGGTCATGCCCTTTGGTTTGACAAATGATCTAGCCACTTTCATGAGGATGGTGGACGATATCCTACGACCATTCACCAATACTTTTGTAGTGGTGTATCTGGATGACATTCCATTTACAACAAGACTTGGGCCGAACACTTGCAGCATATTCAACAGGTTCTGCACACCCTTTGACAACACAAGCTATACACCAACTTGGAAAAATGCTCCTTTGGAATGGACATGGTCCATTACCTGGGCTACATCGTTGATCAACATGGTGTACATGTGGATCCAGCCAAGATCCAAGTCATCCGTTACTGGCCAACCCCAACCACACTCACTGAGCTTTGGAGCTTCCTGGGCCTCACCAATTTCTATCACAGTTTTGTGTTGGGATTCTCCCATATTGTATGGGCCCTCAGCCAAATAACTAGGGGTGGTGGTAAGGTGAAATTTGCGTGGGGCCGGTCCCAACAACAAGCGTTCGATTATTTGAAGCAGCGCTTGTGCTCATCCCCAATACTTTCACTACCAGACTTGCAACATCCCTTTGAGATCGATAAATATGCTTCAGACTATGTTGTGGGCGTTGTTCTCACTTAGCACGACCACCCCCTGGCCTATCATAGTGAGGTACTATTAGATGTTGTCTGTAAGTACCCTACTTATGACAAAGAAATGTACTCCATTGTGAAAGCTTGTCGCCAGTGGAGACATTACATTCTTGGGAAGGAGATAGTCATCCATGTTGATCATAATCCACTACAATTCATGTAGACACAAGGAAAATTGTAGAATGACCACCATCAAAAGTGGTCCACATACTTGCAACAATTCCACCTCAACATCAAGTATAAAAAATGAAGCACCAATTGTGTCCCAAATTGCCTCAACAGACCGCCAGTCATGACACTCACCACGGTGCTAGAATCTTGCGGCCATGAGACCTCTGGATGGCCCCAACTCTATGAGATAGACCCAGACTTCACCACCACCTACCAAATGTTGGGTGCAAATGAAATTGTCGATAATTTCCATCTTCAGGATGGGTTACTGTGTCGTCTGGGCCATATCTATGTTCCATCAAGCGAGCGATCAAATTTTATCAAGGACGCCCGCTATAGTCGGGTGGTAGGACACTTCAGCTTCAACAAGATAGTGGCGATGATACAAAAAAATTTCTACTGGTTGAAACTTTCGACAAGAGGTCAACAAGTATATCAGGTCCTGGATTGCCTGCACTATTTCCAAACCGATCACTAAGAAATAGGGTCTGTACACCCCTCTTCCTACTCCTAACAGACCATGGGAATCCATCTCAATGGATTACATGTCGGGCCTCCCATCCACCAAGCGGGGAAATGAATGTGTTTTTGTGGTTGTTGATCGCTTTTCTAAAATGGCGATTCTGATTGCCTGCAAGAAGAGCATCACAACAGAGGCCACTGCCAAGATCTTCTTTGAACGAGTCTGGGTACATTTTGGAATCCCATAAACCATTGTCTTAGATCAGGAAAGTCGATTTCTCAACATATTCTGGTCTAGTCTCTGGTCATTGCTGGACACCAAGTTCCCGAAATCCATGGCCTTCCACCCCCAGACAGATGGCCAAACCGAGGTCGTAAATCAAATGATTGTGCATATCCTTTGCATGTATAATTCCAAGAACCCTCGCAAATGGGATGAGAGCCTTCCCTATGTACAACAAGACTACAACCGATCCTTGCATAGCTAAACCAACCATAGCCCCTTTCAGGTGGGGTTGGGATTCCAACCATTAGGTCCCATAGATGTTGCACTTCCCCTTGTGGTCACCTTGACCGACTCATCTCCTGCTCCAACTGAAGCTGACAAAGCCACCCGGTTCATTGAGCGGATCCAACACATCCACCAATAGGTTCAGGATATCCTACAGAAGTCCAATGAAAAATACAAGCAACGCCATGATCAACATCGGGTGCCACATAAGTTTCAGGTGGGCGACAAAGTTTGGTTGCACTTGCAGAAAGAACGCCTTACAGGACCCCATAAGAATCTTTGCCCACTTTTTTATGGGCCATACACCATCACCAAGGTTGTGGGGGATAATTCGTTTGAGCTCAACATTCCTCCTTTCTTTGGCCTACACCCAATGTTCAACGTGGATCTCCTTCGCCCTTATTTCCCACCATTATTGGACACCTCAGAAGTAGCAGAACATATGACACCAACATAGCTCAACCCCGACTGCATAGAACATGCATCCAATGATCAGATTGTGGACACACAGATCAAGGTCACTCGATAGAAAATGATCCATCTTTATCAAGTCATCAAAGCAGGGCAGCTTCTGCACCAAGGCAAGTGGCTCACCCAGGGCCAAATTCAGTAGAAATTTCCTCATTTGATGGGGGAACTCAACGCAATGGATACCATTGCTTCCTAAGGTGGGAGGATTGATCCAGGTGGATATCGGTGGCCACCCACCTTTTCCAACTGGCTCAAAATAGTTTTCTAACAATTTTGGTAATTTACTATTTTTAGCAGTTTTTCGGGTCCTAAAACTTCCAGAGCCGTTTTGAGGCCCTAAACGATGTTTTTTGGGAAAATGGGGAGCAACAACGAAAGTCCTTCAATGTTGCCCCCAAAATGAATATCCTCGACGATACCTTTCCAATGGGCTATCATGCGCCTAAAACGAAGATCGTATGCAAAAGTTACGACCCCAGGAAGTTGATGTACTAACTTACCCAAATGGGGCCCACATGACTTTTGGCGCTTCATCTCCTAGGGTTAGGTTTTTGGATGTCTAGGGTTTGACATTCCTGTTTATTGTAAAAGGGCCTTCAGAGCCTCATTGTAATCATCTTCTTGCGAATGAGCACAACCATCACATCTCTTCTCAGAGATAAGCTGCCACCATTCCAACAAGCTTGTTTTCCGCTGCATTTTACAGTTTTAGCTTATTTCCTTATTGAATAGAAAACCAGTTTTACTGTATCTCTGTTATTTTGTGTTAAGCACCTGTTAATAATCTGTAGTCATTTCGTTCTTCTCATAAAATCCATATCAAGGGCACACCAGAATAGTTCACATACTCAAAGTGGAGCCTTAAGGTTACTGAATATCTTGGAGGAGAAACTATGCAGAGAAGGCACATAAAGCACAAAGTTGCTGAATACTCTGTCAAGATTTACCAGGAGGGCATTGAGCAGGTGCAAGTGTGAAAGAATGGAATTTTGTTTCAAGTTATGAGGAGAGGAGTGTCAAAGGAGGACACTCACAAAGTTGTTGAACACTCTGTAGGAAGACTTGTGCAAGGAGTGCACTAGGCCAACATTTAGATAAGTGTTGCGAGAAGCCATATGAAGGCTCAGCTAAGTGCAAGGAGTGCACCAAAGGTAAACCAATATCGAATTACAAGCTCAGGAGGAAACACACTGTTGAGACCCAAAAGTCAGGTTCACAGGAGGAATATCTAAGGCTACAACATTTGATACTTAGGTGATTTTCCCAATTTCGGGAGGAAGCCAAAGCTTAAGTGGAGGAGCCACAACAACTGATAGATCAACTGCAAGAGGAGAGATATGGACCATCAGATCAGAGCCCAAAAATTGATAGGAGAATGGGGTAGTAAAGTTCCGAAGTCCCAAAGAGAAGCGGGATCGCCCATTTTCAGGAGAGATAGGTGGCGAAAGTTCAGAAGGCCCGAGAGATAAAGCTCTGGGAAAATTTGCGTGGAGTAGAAGAAAAATCGTCGAAGTCATGAAGGGCGAAGGAAACGTGGAAGATATCCACAAACTTCATAGGAAGAGCCCTTCGGAGGAAAGCGGAGTTGGTAAAGCCAAAACTCTTGAAGCCTGAAGCATTGAGGGCCATTGTCCTAAGGAAGTGACGGGGACCGTTGATCCTTGTGCCAATTGTGTTCGCCAGTTCGAAGTTTGGGGAAAATAAGTTTGTTGTTTTGAGAAAGGTTGAAGCCTAAAGTCCAAAGGGAATTTCAGGGTTTAGCCTTGGGTCATAGCCCGAGGTCACATGGGAAAAGGGGCCTGACATAGAGAGGTAGCACTTGTTGTTAAATTTATTCAAAGGGGCCAAGAAAGAGCCCGCGATATTGATAGAACCTGCACTTTGGAGAAAGGCGGACCTGTGAAATTGAAGTGGGTTCCAACAGGGACCTGAAGAGCCGATTCGACTCAAGTGATTGAATGATCCTAGACCGGGAGGTTGCACAACCTCAAGAGGAAGAAGGGGGGGGTCTGCGCCATAATGGTATCAGAGCCTGAATTTGTTTTCAGGTAGCGGAGAGTAGAGAGCCACATAATTGATTTCTGTAGGCAGAGGAGACAGTCTGGCTACATCAAGTAGAGTCAGATCTTGAATTCTCCTGTAGACAATAGGTGAAGGGAGAAAGAGTGTGATGCTCTGTGGAGACTGTTGCAAGGTGTGCAAGATGGTAGACAACTAGGTGGGATGATGGTGAAGCAATAAATATGGCTACTGAAGGCCATAAGCGTGGTCAAAGAAAAGACTTCCCGTAGAAGAGAAAAGCATAAATTGACAAGGAGCTTAGTGAAATCCGAGCAAAAATGGAGAATCTAGCATTGAATATGCAACATGAGGAAAGGGTACGTTAGACGTATGAATGACCTATGAAAAGGAAAGCCAGGTGGCCTGTTTGGAGGTTTTTTTCTAGAAGGCAACAATAGGTGTTAAAAAGGTGGATGAGGCATGTTGAAACCCTCAGTGAGGAGGGAAAGATATCTGGCAGGGATCTTGTAGGTTTCCAGGTGGGAAATGAGAAGAGATCAATCGATCTCATAAATTGCCAGGAGGGAATAGGAGAAACCCCAAATTTTCCAAGTGGGAAAGGGAGAAGAGATGAGCTTAGCTGAGAGTTCATGCCAGCTAGGGGTGTCGACAGATGGAAAAGAGGCAAAAGAAAGGCCTCATCCATATGAATATTCATGTGGAGTTATAGACAATGTGAATGAATATGATGAGAAGTTAAATACTTCCGTCACAGAGGAGAAAGATCCGAGGAGTATTATGATCATTGGGGGAATTAAGATATTCCTGCCAACTAGCTCAACAGAGGCCAGTGCACAAGTTGTAGGTGCAACTGAAGTAGAAGGATAACAAGCTGTGACTTTTAAGGAGGAGAAGGAGCAAATACTGAAGTTTGCCCCAACAAAAGAGAAGCACACAATTGAGTTTCTCACTCATTGGGAGACAGAGTTGAAGATGTTGGAGGATTGGTTGGATAATCCAAAACCAGAAGATGGCTTCTAGGAGATAGCCAAGCCAGAGGAAATGTGCCAACATGAGGAGAAGCTAGAGGAAGCTGAAATGGAACTAGTACAAGCGGAACTGATAGAAGATAGTTTGTTAGAGGAGATAGCTGAGAAGAAACTCAATGGTGGGCTTGCAGAATTGGAGTCTGCAACAGAGTGGAAATTCAAGGCCATAGAGGGAGAAAACAACATGGGGTATCAAGATGGTCTGCCCTATGATGTGTATGAGGAGGAGTTGCAGTCGAGCATATTGCATGAGGGAAGCCAATCAACAGAGAAACTGGAAGGAGCCATAGAGGAGATAAGGGAGTTGATGATGAAGTCAGCAAAATAAGCTGTCAGCAGGGGAAAGCTGAACATAGGAAGACCTGCAAGAGTAGCGGGGATGCAGCAGAAGAAACAAAGCAGAGGAGCAGGAGCACAACTCCAGGGGAAAGTTTGGGATCTAGGAGGATTTCAACAGAGTTGGGAAGCTCATGAATTTTTCGTAGAAGTGGAGTATGATGTAGGAACATCTCTCCACCTCAACACATGCCAAATGTCTATCATTTGGTGCGCATTCAAGGAGGGGAGAGGCTCCAACCTCTCATTTTAACCTCAAAATTTAAATGTAATTAAATAAATTAAGTGCTGTCAGGATGGAAGAGCCAAGTTGTGCCTTCACAAAGGCTGTGGATAGGGTCACATTAAGTGGCTGACGGTAAGAAGGATCTAGATCCGATTCAGACTAGATTTCCACTCATTGTAATCTTCCTCAATAGATAGGCATTTTGAATGGTGATTAGACACCACTAGTGTATCTTGGAGGGAAATCTCATCGATCCCCTCTTGTATAAATCTTTGTATCATATGCCCAATAGAGGTTGTTGTTGAAGGTTGTTGAGAGGCTGCTTAAGATCAATGGTAAAAAAATTGTAAGCAAAGAGGAGATTTGAGAGCCGAGACTCAGTTGTAGTCTGAGCTCATACATTGTAATTAACATTCAGATTAATACAATGAGAGCAATTTTTCTTGCATGTGATTCTGTGCATGTTTCTCCGTGTTTAATGAATGTTATCTGTGTGTTTATGAATGTATGTTGTAGATGTATGAGATAGGTTTCATCTATAGGGATAAATATATAATTCTCTATCTATGAGTTTGTGGAATTGTTTTGGGTTCTTTTAGGCTAAATGCAAGGAGTGCATGAAAGAGTATCAAAAAATATGTGAGCCAGCACAAGGAGTGCACATATGAAATTTAAGCTGAATTCAAAAGAGAACGTGCCAGGAGGTCACACCAAAATAGTTCACATACTCATAGTGGAGCCTCAAGGTCACTGAATACCTTGGAGGTGAAACTGTGCAGAGAAGGCACATAAAGCACATAGTTGCTGAACACTCTGTCGAGCTCTGCCAGGAGAGCATCGAGCTGGTGCAAGTGTGCACAAAGGGAATTTTGTTTCAAGTTCCAAGGAGAGGAGTTTCAAAGGAGGAAAATCACAGAGTTGATGAACACTTTGGAGGAAGACCTATGCAAGGAGTGCACCAGACCAACATTTAGATAAGTGTTGCGAGAAGCCATATGAAGGCTCATCTAAGTGCAAGGAGTGCGCCAAAGGTAAATCAATCTCGCCTTACAAGCTCAGGAGGAAAATCTCTGTCGATACCCAACAATCAGGTTCACAGGAGGAATATAGAATGACATAGACTTTGATACTTAGGTGATTTTACCAATTTCGGGAGGAAGCCAAATATTAAGTGGAGGAGCCACAACAAACGACAGATCAACTACAGGTGGAGAGATCTGGACCATCAGATCAGAGCCTATACAATGATAGGAGAATGAGGTAGTGAAGTCCCGAAGTACCGAAGCCAAGTGAGATTGTCCATCGTTAGGAGAGACAGGTGGTGAAAGATCAGAAGATATGGGAGATAAATCTCCGAGAAAATATGTGTGGAGCAAAAGAAAAATCGTAGAAGTCATGAAGGGTGAAGGAATTCAGATTGTTGGATCTGGAAGGGACATGTGGCAGAGATCCATGAACTTCAGAGGAAGAGCCCTTTGGATTAAAGTGGATTTGGTAAATCCAAAACTCCCGAAGCTCGAATCAGTGAGGGTCGTTGACCTAAGGAAGTGACGGGGACCGTTGATCCTCACGCCAATTGTGTTCATCGGTTTGGAGTCTGGGGAAAAGAAGTTTGTTGTTGTGAGAAAGGACGAAACCTGAAGTCCGAAGCACCTTTCAGGGTTTAGCCCCAGGTCACAGTCTGAGGTCACATGAGAAAAGGGGGATAGCATAGAGAGATATCCCTTGTTGTTAAATTTCTTCAAAGGGGCCAAGAAAGATCCCGCGGGATTGATAGAACCTGTACTTTTTAGAAAGGGGGACCTATGAAATTTAATTGGGTTCCAGTAGGGACCCTAAGAGCCAATTCGGCTCAAGTGATTGAATGATCCTAGACCAGGAGGTTGTGCAACCCCGAGGAGGAAAGGGGGGGATATGCGTCATACATGTGTCCATCAAAAGAGGACAATTGGCAAGTCAAAATTTTGTCCAAGAATCACAAAATAATAATTACATACTTCCACAAATCAAAATTCAAATTTCCATAAATGGAAATTTATTTTTAAAAATTTAAAATAAATTGTTTTAAATATTTGAGGATGTCACATCCTCTCCCCCTTAAGTATAACACTATCGTCAATGTTCAAATAATCTCTTGGAACAAACATGGATAATATTTCAACATTTCTTCTTCCAACTCCCAAGTAGGCTCCTCAGGACTAAAGTGCTTCCATTGAACTATTACCTGGGCGATGGATTTGTTTCGAGGTAATGTTTCTTTCCTATCCATAATGCATAGAGGTTCCGCTTGGAACTGTCCTTCTGGTTTCACCTACACCATGTTCCAATCAATGATGTGAATAGGATCATGAATATATCTTTTTAATAATGAAACATGAAAAACATTATGAACTTTTAAATTTGCAGGGAGTGTTAGTTGGTACACCACTGGTCTGATTTGAGTTAAGACTTTGCATGGACCACACAATCTTGGTGCCAAATTGGAACAAATTCCTATTTTTATGGAGCTCCTCATTGCTTTGACTTTGAGATATACATGCTCTCCAATTTTGAATTCTTGATGTATCCTTTTCATATCTGCATAGTTTTTCTTTCGATCTTGTGCCTCTTTCAAATTATGTTGTACCCTTTTGACCATCCTTTCCATTTCTTGGAGCATTTATGGTCCAACCATAATCATGTCAAATGGATTATCCCAATTGATGAGGGTTGTACATTTCCTTCCATATAAAACTTTGAAGGGACTCATCTTAGCTATTTAGCACGTGAATTCAACTAAGTTTAGATAGTCTTCCCACTTAGTTTAGATAGTCTTCCCACTTAGTCAGTTTTGTTCTTACATACATTTGTAACATATCTTCGATAATCTGATTCATACATTATGTTTTCCCATCTGTATGTGGATGGTAACTTGTGATGAAATTCATATTAGTACCCAAACCTGCAAACAATTCCTTCCAAAAATTGGATGTAAATTTAACGTCTTTATCTGAAATCACCATCTTAGGAATCCCATGCAATGTAAATATTTATTTCATAAAACTTTCAGTGATATTAATCACTTTGTAAGTATATTTCACAGGTATAAAATGTGCAGACTTACTTAGCTTATCAATCACTACCATAATTTAATCATTTTGTCTTTGAGTCTTAGGAAAACCTGTAATGAAGTCCGTTGAAATAATTTCCCATTTCCATTCTGGTATAGGAAGAGGTTGTAAAAGACTTGCCAGATGTTGATGCTTAGCCTTTACCTGTTGAAAATCTAAACATTTAGACAAGTATTCAACTATTTCATATTTCGTATTAGGCCAATAAAACTGTTTTCTTAAAGCTGTTATCATTTTCTGGTATCCTGGATGGCCAAAATATGGCTTTTTCTGCAGCTCATTAAGAATCATCATCTTCAATTTAGTATAATTAGGTACATATAACCTATTTTTGAACCTTAACAATCCATTTTTATCCATACTGAGATCTATACTGTGCAAATTTCCCTCATTTTTCTGCAATTAATCTATTGTTTTGATGTATTTTACATCATTTATGCTTGCAGATTTAATCATGTCCTCAATATCATTTCCTTCTTTGCTGATAATTACTTCATATTACTCGTTATTTCTCCGAATTAGTGCATCTACAAGTTTATTTGATTTTCCTTTGATGTGTCGTACTTCAAAATCGAACTTGCTTAGAAAGGCCAACCACCTCGCCTGTCTTGCATCAAGATCCTGTTGACTGAAAAAGTTTTTTACACCACTGTTATCTGTTAGTAATAGAAATTTCCTTCCCAATAAATAATGCCGCCACATTTTCAATGCATGAATTACAACTGTTAATTCTAGATCCTGAGTTACATAGTTTCTTTCATGTTCCTTTAATTTGCATGATTCATAACAAATGACGTGTCCATCCTATGTTAGTACTCCTTCTAATCCTTATTTAATTTCATCCACACAAAATGTAAAGTCTTTATATGGGTCTTCCACCTTAAGTATTGGCGTTGTAGTTAATTGTCCTTTCAATTTATCAAAATTGTCTTGGAATTTTTGAGACCAATTAAACTTCGTCCCCTTTTTCTACAGTGATGTAATAAGATAGGCGATTTTGGAAAACCCTTTGATAAACCTCCGATAATAACCGGTAATCCCCATGAATGATCTTATGTCTGATACATATTTAGGAATAGGCCATTCCATAATGGCTCTAATCTTTTCAGGGTCCACTACAATACCGTCTTCCGATATTACATGTCCTAAATATTGTATCTTCCTTTGGTAAAAGTCACATTTATCAAACTTAGCATATAGTTTATGCTCTCTTAGAGTCTGTAACACTATTTTCAAATGTTGTTTATGTTCTTCTTCAATTTTTGAATAGATTAGTATATCATCAATAAAGATCAGTATGAATTTATCCAAATATTGGTTGGATATACTGTTCATGAAGCACATAAAACTTGCTGGTGCGTTAGTAAGTCCAAATAGAATCACTACAAATTCATAATGTCCATAACGTGTTCTAAATGCATTTTTGTTTACATCTTCGTCCTTTATCCTGATCTGATGATAATCAAATCTCAAGTCTAGCTTAGAGAATATTTTTGCTCCTCCAACCTGGTCAAAGAGATTGTTGATCCTAGGTAAAGGTTATTTTTTTTAATCGTCAATTTATCCAATTGACGATAATCAATACATAATCTTAGTGTTCCAAATTTATTTTTAACAAATAAAACTGGTGCCCCCCATGGTTAAACACTCAGTTTGATGTATTCTTTATCTAGCAGTTCCTGTAATTGAATTTTCAGTTTTGTTATCTCAGGAACACTCATTCTATAAGGTGCATTTGATGTTAAATTTAGAGCTTCTATTAAGTTCTTTTCAATTTACTAGACAATAATATCATAAGTAGGATCACTGAGAGAAACACAATGACAAGGTACACACCATTTTGTCATGGGAAACCCTCATTGGGGAGAAAACCCAACAAAAACTTCCTTAATATAGATTGCCAATACAATGCCAAGATAAAATACCAAACCACCAAGAATATCCAAGACAAAGCATGTACCTCTCTCTTCTCCTTCTCCTATCCTTCGTTCAAAACTTGGGCACTAGATGGGTAACTTGAGTGAGTGTGTAAGTGAGGCACCATCCCTACTTATTTATACTAGTTGGGAGGCGCTAGGGTTATGTCTTTTCACTAAGATGGGCCGACTTCTTCAACTAGTGGTTAAAACCACTTTAATTAGCCCCATGGGACAAATTTACAAATAACACCATATAACTATGGTTTTACCAATCCACAAAAGGGGATTTGGTCTTATACAAAGCCTGACATAATCAATCCACAAAATGGGATTTGATCTATATAAAAATAACTCAATTACAATTAGAATATTCTTCACAGTTACAATATTTCAACACTCCCCCTTAACAAAAAGGGTATTCAACAACATCATCATGAGAGAGAGAGGGAAACAACAACATCAACATATGGAACACTCACTGACACATCTATAAATCATCAGATTTTTTTCTCATCATCAATAACATCATCTTTCACATCATGGAGCTAGAGTAACATCATCATCATGTGCATCAACATCAATTAGAATAACACTAAGGAAACAACATCATCAACACCATCATTAATAGCATGAGGTTAGTACGAAATCATCAACAACAACATGAGGCTGATACATCATCATCATCAACAACACGAGGCTGATACATCATTATCAACAACAACATGAGGTTGATACAACAACATTATCAACACGAGGCTGAGATAACAAGATCATCATCATATAGAAACATAATGATGTAGGTGTAACAACAACATTTTGTGGTACTATGACAAGCCATCCTTACCAGACCTTCAGGATATGTTTAGGGATGATCAGTCCCCTAGGATATAAAATCCTAACTAAGCTACCCATTGTTGGTCAGGATACCATAGTATCATCTGCATCACTCCCACTTTTGAGGGAGGTCATTTTGGACTATACCAAGCTTGTCTCGAAAGTATTCAAACTTTACACGAGATAGAGGATTGGTCAACACATATACAACGTGCTCATCTATGCCAACATATTGGATCTTTACAACTCCCTTCTACACCATATCACGAATGTAGTGATATCATATTTCCATGTGCTTCGACTTATCATGGAACACTGGGTTCTCCATAATCTTTTTGCAACTTTGGTTATCACATAGAATCACGATGGCTTCCATCTCCAGATCGAACATATCTGTCAACAACTTCCGAAGCCATATGGATTCACAACTGGTGGAACATGCTGCAATTCCTTCCACTTCTGCCGTGCTGAGAGAAATACTATATTTCTTCCTGCTATGCCATGAAGTCATGGATGACCCCAGACTGAAACAACATCCTGAAGTGTTTTTTCTATCAGAAACACTTCCAACCCAATCAATATAACCAACTAGTATGAAGTCATAATCTCCAGTATAAAAAAGACCAAAGACCAACGTACCCTTAAGGTATCTCATCACATGTTTTGTAGCTACAAGGTGAACATGTATGGGCTCTACTAGATACTGACTCAAGGTGTTCATAGTAAAACATATATCGGGCCTGGTATTTGGAAGATACACCGACAAACCAATAATATGTCTGTACAGAGTAGCATCAACTAATTCTGACGAAGTATCATCTAGGAGCTTCAACTTTGTTTCCATGGGTGTGTTCATGGATTTGCATTCCAACATGTCAAACCTCTTTAGTATTTCAATTGCATAATTCCCTTGGTTAAGGAAGATATTCTCTGGGCTCTGACAAACTTCAAGACCTAAGAAATAATGCATCAGTCCTAGGTCATTCATATCAAACTATGCATCGAGTTTCTTCTTACAATTTGTGATGAGATTTTCTTCTCCCATCTAGAATAAATAATCTACATATATTAGTAATATCACCGACTCATCATTCATAACATTGAATTAAAGGTTAGAATAAGATTTACTCTTGGTAAATCCCAAGATCGTCAGGAAACTATCAATTCTACCATACCAAGCTCTAGGAGATTGCTTCAACCTGTATAGAGCCTTCTTCAACCTGCAGACTGAGTCTTTCTATCTTCCAATTCAAACCCTTGGGGTTGTATTATATACACTTCTTCTTCAATTACACCATTTAAGAAGGACGTTTTCACATCCATTTGGTGTAACTTCCACTTGATCTTGGCTGCAAGAGCTATGATGGTTATGATTGAAGTGTTTTTGGCTACAAGAGCAAACATCTCTTCATAATCAATGCCTTCCTTTTGAGAAAAATCCACGAGCTACAAATCTTTCTTTATGTTTCTCAATACTTCCATCAACAAGTTTATTTTTTATATCCATTTGGAAGATACACCATATTTTTTCTTCAGTCTGAGAACTATTTCCCATACATCATTATTTATAATGGATTGGTATTCTTTTGTCATGGAATCCACCCATTATTTCTTCTGAATGGATTCTTCAAAGCAAGTAGGTTCCTTTTCTACGAGATCACACATCAAGGCCATATAACTGGAGAATGGCTTAGGTTTCTTTCTTTGTCTCATGGTTATTTCTGGGGCACCATACTTCTCTTCATCTTGAATAAGTTCCCTTTCCCAATCTGTCTTTCTCTTGTGAGAGATCGTCATTTGGGGAGGTTCTTGAGATTCTATCATGTCATTATCTTTTGGAATCTCATCATTAGGGGTAACTATGACTTCCTTCACTGGTTCTACAATTCTGGGAGCTAAAGGTTCTTCTTCATATACTTCTTCAAGCTGGCATCTCCTTGATCTCATGAGTGATTCATCTTCATCAAAGGTTACATCTATGTTGATCTCAATATGATGGTAACCTTGTATGTAAATTCTGAAGGCCTTAGAGACCTCACAATATCCAACAAATATTCCCTTATTTCCTGAAGGATCCAACTTATTTCTCCTTTCTTTTAGAATGTGTACAAACACTGGACAACCAAATATTTTGAGATGCTTGCTTCTGGCTTCTTTCCGGAGAACATTTATTCGGGGGTTTTGAATCCAAGTGCACTATGGGATAATTTTTTTTGGACATCAACTGTTGTTGTTTCTTCTTCGGCCCATAATTGCATTGGAAGATCTTGATCGTGGATCATAGTCTTCACTTCTTCCATTATTGTTCCATTCTTTCTTTCTGCTACACCATTTTGCTGAGGATTATAGGGAGTGGTGAGCTCCCTCTTAATCTCGACATCTCTAGAAAATATTACAAATTCTTTTGAGGTGTATTCTCCTCCATTATTTGACCTGAGTATCTTGATTTTTCTTTCAGAGATATTTTTCTATCAAGGCTTTGAATTCCTTGAATTTTCCAAATACTTCATCTGTTGATTTCAATAAATAAACCCAAGTCTTGCGAGAATAGTCATCAATAAATGATACATAGTATACATACCCACTTAGAGAGGTTGATGGAATTGAACCACATACATTTGAGTGGACAAGTACAAACCTCCTTCTTCTGGTACATATGATACACCCTTCATCGGAGTTCCTGTCGTGTGCTTAAGAGTCAAGTATCTTTTCCAGGCATCACAAAACATAATATTCATATTATTCTTTAGTCACCTTATTGGGTGTCTCATCATATTCAACTACATGGGAATGATGTATTTTTTTTTATATATATTCTTAAAATATTCCCTTCTGGAAGGACAATTATTAGCAATGTGTCCCATCTTATCACAATGATAACATTGATAAGAGGAGAAATATTTTTCTCTTCTTTGACCCTTCTAAAATTTCTGTAATCTCCTTGGAGGGTGAGATTATTTATGAGGGTGGGTGTCCTTTTGGAAATGATACCTTTTCTTTCCTCCTTTAGTATGAGCATCTAGGGCTTGGTATTCATCCCTTAATAGTAAAGCTTCTCTGTTGGATACTCTTTCTTATTCTTGAACACATTCTTCCCATAGACTGTCAAATTGGAGTTTCTCTTTTCTTGCACAGATAGTTTGGACGAAGGAATCCCAGGGTATTTTGAGGCCATTAAGAGTTGTCATTATCAGTTCATCTTCATACAAGTTGTCTCCAATTGATTCTAACTATTATGTAAAATGAGTAACCCTAGAGAAATAGTCATGAATTGTTTCTCCTTTCTGCATCTTTGTATTCTTGAGTTGGGTTCTCAAGTTCATATTCCGTTTAATGTTCTTTACTTCATACATTATCATTAGGGAATCAAACATTTATTTTGGATCATTCTTGGAAGATACTTGAGGGATAAAGTGATCTTTAATGGAGTCTGCAATGATCCTTTTGGCCCTAACCATATCCTTCTTGTACTTTGCTTTAGCTGCATATTCTTCGGGTTTTGGTACATTTTCTTTTATGAATTTTGCAAGGTCATTCTCTTCAAGAATGAGTCCAATCATGTACCTCTAGGAACAAAAGTTTTCCACACCTTGTAACTTGTCAACAAGCTTGTAGACATCTTGACTTGGAGCTGAGAAAATGACCTAAAATTGAAAGTGCTCAGAAATTGAATCCGATCCTTCCAAGAGGTGCACTGGGCTAAGGTGAGTATGCTAGAGCTGTTAGATTTCAAAATTTTTAATTTTTACCCCTTGAAACTTGACCTACGCAAATATGGACTGGTACTTCTGGTACTAGTTCTGGTTTCCTGGTTTTCTGGTACCAGTCAAAACTAGGGTTTGACTTTCCAGAGGCTCTGGCCACAGAAAATGTGTGCTCAAGCTTCCAATGAGTTTGCTAGGCTAGGGCACACTTCCCTAGATGGTTTTTAGTAAAACATTCCCTTCTAATAAAAATCCCTGATTTTCTTGTACAACAACATTGAAGTTTTTGGTTACCTAATGAAATCTTCTCTACTCAATTTATCTCTGATTCCATGTTAAATTTAGAGATGCTATTAAGTTCTTTTCAATTTTCTAGACAATAATAACATAAGTAGGATCACTGAGAGAAACACAATCAAAAGGTACACAAAATTTTATCCTCGGAAACCCTCATGGGGGAGAAAACCCAACAAAAACTTCCTTAATATAGATTTCCAATACAATGCCAAGATAAAAGACCAAACCACCAAGAATATCCAAGACTAAGCATGCGCCTCTCTCTTCTCCTTCTCCTAGATGCAAATTACTTCAAAACTTGCGCACTAGATGAGTGACTTGAGTGAATGTGTAAGTGAGGTGCCATCCTTACTTATTTATACTAGCTGGGAGGCGCTAGGGTTATGTATTTTCACCAAGCTGGGCCAACTTCTTCAACTAGTGGTTAAAACCACTTTAATTATCCCTAGGGGCCAAATTTACAAACAACACCATATAACTATGGTTTGAACTTTGACCAATCCACAAAAGGGGATTTGGTCTTATAGAAATCCCGACATGATCAATCCACAAAAGGGGATTTGATCTATATAAAAATAACTCAATTATAATTAGAATATTCTTCATAGTTACAATATTTCAACATTTGATACCGGGGAAGATCCAGGTAGTAGATCAATAGAGAAATCTATTTCTCTCCTTGGAGGTAGTTTCAATATCTCTTCTACGAATACATCTTGAAATCCTTGAAGGACTGCAAAGTCTTCCAAACTTGTTTTTCTTTCTCTTTCCAAAAGATTAGTTACTTGAATAGAATACACTTTGGAACATTTACTAATACATTTCTTGAATTGCATTGTTGATATTTTTCTAACAGAAACTAGTTTTCTTATTCCTTGTATTGTTCTTGATGTATTATTTTCATCCTTGTACACAAATGACTTTTCATAGCAGCTCAGTATCACTTTATGCTTTTCTAACCATTCCATTCCAATAATTATGTCATACGATGCTAAAGGTAACACATTCAGATTCAAATTTGTATTCTGACCACTTATACTTAGTTCACAATAAAAAAAAAATTATGTTACCTTTCTTTTTGTCCCTATTGCTAACTGTACTAACCAGAATTTAACATGTTTTACCTTCTTAACTAAAGTTGAGGCAATATAACTTAAACTAGCTCCTGGGTAAAATAGTATAGATACATTATTGTTATGAATTTTACCTTCAACTTCCACAATAGTGGATTGATGATCTTCTTGTCTGCCATCCAAAGATGCATTGATTTTATGAATCTTTCTACCAATATCTCCAACCGTTGAAGTTTCTTTTAGATTATGGACTGAATTTTTAATTGATGGGTTTAAGCATGGAAAATTTCCTCGTAGATGGGGTTCTCCACACTCCCAACCTTTCAACTGTTCTCAGGGACTGTCCACTATCTTCTTGAATCCAAAATTAACTGGTTTATTTCCCCCCTGAGCACAATATGTGCTAGAGGGATAGTCATTCCTTTGGAATCCTTTAGTCATGTTACGGTAAAGGGCTGGTTTGAAACCCTTCTTCCACTGATTCAATTTATCTCGCTTCTTGTATTTCCATGCCTTAGGAGTTTCAGATCTATATTTATATTGTTCATAGCACATTATGGATTTCCTTAATATCTCATTCAAAGATTTAGGATTATCAAATTCAATTCTTTCTTTATAAGACTGTTGTAGACAGATCAATAAACTTTGAATCTTTACTTTATCTTCTTTGATATAAGGCACAAATATCAACAGATCTAAAAATTTATTAATTAGATCATCCATAGACATTTGTCGTAGTCACAATTAATAAAATTCTTTAGTTTTTCTTTCATAATAACTTTCTGATAGGTATTGTTTCTTGAAATTCTTTTTAAATTCTGACCATTCCATTATTTTCTCTTTCAATCCTTTAGCTAGTTTCAGATCTTGCCACCAAATACTAGCCTTCCCTTTCAAATTATAAATGGCCATTCTAAACTTCATATTACTAGAATAATTATAAATATGGAAGTATTTCTATATGTTTAGCAACCAAGCTTTAGATTCTTCACCAATCTTTGATTCTCCATCAAAAGTGGAGGGATTTATCTTTTTGAATTCACCTTCCAAGTGATCCAACTGTTTTCTCTTCTTTCCTGTAGATGCTTTGTTTTTTGTCATGTGTGTGTCCTTAAAAGAGTTGTTTTCTCTTTCTGTTTCATGACTAGAATTTTTTGAGGAATTTTTACTGACCTCTTCTTCCATCTCATTATTCCTTGGACTCTTCTTTGTTGTTATATTACGTAACAACATTTCATTAATTTCCTATTGATCTTCCTGAGCTTTCTTTAACTTTTCATTATCATCTTTAAACACCTTCAATTCCACAATAACATTCCTCATTGTTTCCAACACCTGGGGGTTGAACTTCCGTCACTTTGGTGTTCTGTTTTTTTAGGAAGTTCTTGATTGTTGTTTCTCCCAGATCTTTCCTCTTCTCCATTCTGCGCTGAATTTTTTTATCAAAATAATTTTGACACAGTCTATTTGTAACAATAAAATATCGTTTGCTAGATTTTTTCACATAAAATAATTTTCTGGTATCTCCCTTAGGCCTAAGTGTTGTAACTTACAACTCTGATACCATATGTAATGAACCCAAAATTTACCACTTAAAAAATTTTTCTTGGTAGAGTAATTTTAAGCTTAATGTTTGGGTATCATTGTCCACACTTTTATTGTTAGCCCTCTTCAAGGCATTATTGTTTTCTTATCAACCATTAATTGGTGAAACTAATTATAGACCAAGACTACACCAAAGGTAGTAGTTATGAGTTGTAAATTTTTATATATTTTATTACTATACTGCTTAAATTTGAATAGGTAGGATTAATATACCATACCTATCTCATTATTGACCTTACGATTGAGGTCAATGTTCCACTTTGAAAAAATATAAAAATAACAACTTGGGTGCCATAAAACTTACTAATTAAATTAGTCATGGGGAAAACTATCTCCATACATTCTCAAAGATCCACCCTCGTAGTGAATGCAATGTCCATTCTATCAATACACATTTTGAATGGAGACGTTTTATTATCCTCGTATTATTATAATTTATTAAGGAAAGTGATTCCTAACTCTATGAGTAGTTATACAAACAACCCCTTTATGTAACTGAGGTAATATTAATTGGGTTAGTTCCCCATGATGTTGACATGAGGGATGTATGGTTGGCGATTTAATATGAATTCACCTTCTCTCAGAGCATCAAAAGTACTCGTAATATGGACCAACCATCCGATTCCACCTTCCACCATTCACATGGCAAGCAGTACGATTTCACTCAATGATGCAGTGGAGGTACAACTAGTGATGGGCTCGAGACTATCCTCCTCCTTGAGAACAACAAACAACGTCTCCTTCTCCCTCGTATTCACATTTCTTTCATTTCTTCGTTCTATCCTTGAAATCTAGCGAATTCAACCCCGATATGATTTACAGGGAAAGCGAACTCTGTGTTGGAACAAAGAATTAAATCTATAGGTAACAACATTTATTTATCGCTTGTGAATAAAATTAGTTGTTCGTTTTCTTTTATCGAACTTATTTTGCGGAGATAAGGGTATATCTTTCGG
>ML780050.1:53949-72043 GCA_009831015.1 Picea engelmannii
ATATATATATATATATATATATATAATTTTACTTCCCTTTTCTCTGATAATCCTCCCCTAATCCTTAGAGGTATCCTTTATTATGAGGTTTTTCCCAATTCTGTGGGTACCATTACTATCTATTGTTCAAACATAAATATTTTCTCTATGTTTGAAGGAGTTATTTTATTACATTGTACTATCTTTACTTGGTAATACATCCATCCTATTCACTGAATCCATGTGGATGAGATGATATATTTACTTATTTATGAGGTTCTGTCAACTACATGTCTACTCACAGTGTAGAGAGGATTTTTCGTTACTTATCCTTCGGGTTTTAGATCCTCTACACGTGTTTGTTAACCTGAATAGTTAAATATACTTTGAATACAAATCCTAGAATTTCTCGTACTTCTATTTATTTTGGTATCATAGTTCTGGTTTTAAAGTCACTCCGCCCATGCCTCCAAAGTTTTTCCACAACACTAATGCATAAAATTTATTGTTTACTGTATAAAATGTTTGGAATACATTATTAATAATGGGTTCTTTCTGTATGTGAGAGAAACCTATTAGACGACAAGGTTAAACTTCAACTTTCTCGTGTCGTCCATATCTAAATTGAAACGGGTCAAGGTTTATTTCAATATGGCACTCTTGCTTCGCCTATTTATACATGACAATGGGTAAGCTCGTTGAAAACTGGATGTTAAATCCTCTTTTTTTTTTTTTAAATTCCTCATATCACTAATCTTTATTTTCCTTGTGTTTTATATAGTCGGAACGTTGAATCCAAGCCCTAAGAAAACTGGATGTTAAATCCTCCATTTTTTTTTTTTAATTCCTCATATCACTAATCTTTATTTTCCTTGTATTTTATATAGTCGGAACGTTGAATCCAAGCCCTAAGAATTTGCGGGTACCGACAAGGTACTAGGGTTCCACCAAAGGCAAATTATTCAGAAACCCTGGTTTAAATTTCCGTAGCTTATGAACAGTCTTTTTCGAAACACGGGTTTAATTTTTTTGTAGTTTAAATGCAATTTGATAAGTTTCCATACTTTTATTTAATTAAAAATCTTGGAATTTCTGTGTAACAATAATGCTTCGATGTTAGATCTTAAATACAAATATTTCTTGGAAACCGTAATTTACATCTTGATAATTTTTGTTATTAATTTGTTATGAATCAAGGAGTTGTATGTATTCACAAATATATCATATTCACCCCATTTTGGGAGGTCACAACTGTATAAAGGTTACCTAGCTATTATGGAAGTATTTCCCTTTACCGCTGCAGGCATTTCCCATTTACTACTTCCTAAACTGGTGCATACAATGTTATTTTATTTAGGAGAAAAATATCAAGTCATTTTTGGTCTTAATATAATATTAGATTTTCATTACAAAATAGTTTTAATCCGGTATTTTTCTTTTCTTTACAAGAATATTCTCATGTTTTAGTTTATAGGCATATTCACTATCTCTTAATATAACAGGGCATTTAAAGCACCTTTACTCATCACTGTTTAGGTTATGTAACTTCTTTATATCGAAATTCCATGAGTGCAAACATTCAGAAACCACACTACTTTTATATGATAATTTCCAGAGTCTAATAATTCATATAATTATACAAAATGTATTTTGATCTCCTTTTCTCATAATTATAGAAAAAAAATACATAACTTCAAAAAAAATGTAATGAAAGAGATCTGATTCACCTCAATTAGAATGCATGCATTTATATAAACTGATTCTATAGCATACATATAATTCCATTGCTACATACAATTTTTAGCTACGTGTGAATCAATATATATCATAAATATTAAAATATATCTAATGTATATTAATAAATTAAATGTTAAAAATAGCTGATTATGACTCCATGAGTGAGGAACATGTTTGAGTTAACTATTTCTATTACTAGCTAAAAATGTCTTTGCCTTTAAATTAAAAAAATTTCAAATGAAAAATGTCTTTACATTTAAACTAAAAAAATTCACAAATAATTTATAGATCGCATAATAATTGTAAATTATTTTTAATTATAACATTACATTGAGAATAAAAAGAACCCTAAATTATAAGTTAGTTTATTTTTATTTTTAGTTATTACATTAGATTTGCATTTATGAGTCTAAAAGCTTGCCCCGTGGGCGACGGATTCCAATGGTGAAAATGATGTAATTCACAAGCTTGTCCCGAAATCAATTGATTTTTTTTTTTGTTTTAACTGTCAAGTGAGGGTTCAAAAACTGGTAAAGGAAATCATCCCAGGTTTTGTCTTATTTTCTCAGTTCCGAGACAAACATGAGTTTTATAAGGCCATGATGGAATATGATATGGCTAGGTTTTGTCACATTATTATGAACCTAGGAGGAAATTTTCTCAAGACTCTTCAAAAAGTAAAACAAAAAATTCAAAGGTTTACCAAATTGGAAGTGATCCAAGAGGTGAAAATGGCAAGCCTTAAAGGTGGAATACTTACCCTCATAAGTGAGCATCCTGGTGATGACGATTAGAGGGTTAATAAATTCATATTTAATCTAGCCCTTGGAATAAACCTTACCCCCAGAAATGGTCTGATATTATGGTTTAAAAACATGATTATAACTCTATCGTGGGAGATGGTAACCCTTGAATCTGTATCCAATTCATGGGAGTATTGTGGAAACAACAATAGACTCCTTAGAAACTATAAAAACAAGTGACCCAATGCGAGAAATATTTTAATCTAACTTGAGGGTGAACTGGAGGGAAACATCATCGTCATTCCCCTACAAATTGGCAAGGAATTGCTCCCATCCTGCGTGGAGAAGATTTCTTTGCACGCTGCGAACTTAGGGATAGCTAACAATTCGGCATATGAGGAGGGTTCGTGGCGATTCAACATGGCTATAGAGAAGAATATGAGCGATGAACAGAACATACATAGGAGACATAGTGCTTTGTTCCAAACGAAAATGATATAGGAGGGTCAAGTCATGGGCTCATTTGGCACATATGAAATCCATGCATAGTAATGATTACATAGGGATTTTGAATTTGAATGATATCGTACCCTAAGATCCAAATCTTAAAAATCATATCACATGAAAGGTTTGATCAATGTCCAAGTTGAATAATTGGACATTATCATAATAATCGTATAAAAGAAATCGTAAGTCCCCTCTTTGTCGATTAAATGAAAGTGTGAAAAATAGTTATGACACCTTTAGCAAGTTTAAATTCACCACTTGACAAATGTAACCGTGTTATAAATTGGATTCCAATGATTATACCTGAGTTGAAGCATTAAAAATTTCATTCGCATGTAACGACACTTCATACAGTACCTCATCCAACACTCCATCCGACACTCCATACGGTTTGAAAATTACATAGTAGTCAACAACATGCCTATAATTGCCAAAGTCACTGGATTGTAAGGCTCCTATCTGCCAAAGTGGATGAGAGGATGGTTGCAATTGAAGTATCCATTTTGATTGCTTTTATTGAAATATAACTGCAATGGAGAATTCTTGAGAAAAGAGGTGTTAGTTTCTTAACCGAGTTCCAATATCTGTAGTGGAGAAGGAAGTTTATGACTGGACAAAACAAAACTGTTGAGTTATGAACATCCCCCTCTCTCTTGGAACAATCAATCTATACAACTTCTTTGATTAGTTATCCATTTTATTGGTCATGAGCAAAGATCCAAAAACCAAAATTGTGATGTAGTACCAAGCTTGTCATCTACACACGAACAAAGCAATTATGAGATTACTAAAATAATATATAACTAATCATCTTTCATCATGATGATATGAAACAATTAACAATTGAAGACATATACAACTTGATAAATTTTGTGAAAAAGAGTGGTTTCATGATATATCTATTCATGGCATAAATCATATAGCCTTTTCAAATAGAATTCCTAAACAAATGAATAGTTTTGGGCTCAGGAAATCCCTTCCCTCCTAATCATAGTATCATTTCCCAAATCAATCATATAGGAAACTGATCATTCCTTCCAAGATCTTAAGATTTATAGCTTCCGAATGTGTAGGTAAATTTCAAATGTTATCCTAGAAAAAATGTTAAGATCATGGCCCCACCGGTAAGACAAAACATCTTACATATAGTTAAGAAGAATTAGACAATAGGGTCTTAATATCATCTCCAGGTTAGCCCCCAATGGAAAGGGAATGGAGTTCATTTACTTAACCACACACACTCCTTTTTAATCACGCCCACAAGTAGTTCCATACATCAAGACAATTTTTAAAATCAAGGACTTATTACTTATTATTTTTAAATAATCATCCTCTCCAGGTAGAATTCCCCACTACCAACAAGCATGTTCAATACTCCGACGACTTTACCTAGTCATACCATAGGTTGATACCTGCTTCCAACAGACTTGTTCAGTATCCTGACGGGTTAGACTCTTACACCCTTTTTATAACAGAGACTAGTCCTTACCCCCACCTTTAAGATTTGTATATGAATGATGCTTTTTTCAAGAAGATGGGGAGGCAACTTTGAAAACCTTTTACGGACTGGGATGGTATTTAAGTTAGAGGGTGATTTTTTTTCTTTTATATATATTACCTTTATAGATTGTCGTGATGTAAGGGATACTTAAGTGAGTATAACCAATCCGAAGATATGGCACAATCGATCATTTTAATGTGTAGTGGATGGAACCATTGGAAAATTAAAAAAATATATCTACATGCCCTACTCACCTTCTTCTATTGAAGTTAAATTGATGTTTCCATGGCTAACCATCAGTTATACCTTCTTGCTACTCTTTTATAAAAATACTCTACTCACCTACTCAGAGATCTGTATGGATTGTACTATTAACCTCTAGGTTTGATGAGATCAATGTCACTTTCTTTTAGTATATTTTATGGTGGTTGAGGGCTATGAGCAATTGTTATAAAATATTCCCTGGAAGTCTAGGTTAAAAAGAAGATAGAATTCTTGTAAAAAAAAACTAAAAATGACAAAAAAAAAATCATGATAAAAGTAGTCATTACTCAAATGATTCCCAATAAGATGATGAAATTTAAGTACAATAACATCTTCTTTTGAAGTAAAATACTTCCCTTTTTCTTCGTTTTCTTGAAATTGTCCATTTGTGAATACCTGTAAAAACTTCTAAAACCGTTTTTCAAAAACTGCACTAAAAAATATTTACATATGTACAAAAGAGAAAATAAATATTTCAAGAATAGGGAGAAGGAGAAGAAACTTCCCCATCCACCAATTCTAGTGCCTTGTCGGTTGACATGACTTGCAAAAAGTCTTCTTTAGAAACAAGTTTATGGTAAAGTTTAAGTCTATGCCCATTTACTACAAAAGAGACCTATTCATCATAATTTTTTGTTTAGTTTTACATCCCCATTATCAAACATGGTAACCACTTCATAAGGAACTAACCATCGAGTGGTAAGTTTACCTTCAAAAGTTTTAAACCTTGAATCAAACAATAGAGCCCAATATCCAGGTTGAAATTGCTTCTTTTTAATGAATTTATCATGTCATTTTCTTCGTTGGTTTTGAACTAAGATTGTTCTTTGGATAGCATCCTATCTAATTTCATCCAATTCATTCAGTTATAGGACTCGTTGTTTTTGTGCTTCATCTAAATCTAATCCCAAGTGTGCAACAATACGAAAGGTTCTTACTTGGGATTCAATAGGCAAGAGAACTTTTTTTTCGTAAACCAGTGCATATGGGGTATGTCCAATGGTGTTTCTCCATGTGGTGTGATATGCCCACAAAGCCTTTGGAAGTTGATCAACCCAATCTCTATGGTGTAGTTGGAAAGTTTTATTCAAGATAATTTCCAATACTTTGTTTGTTGATTCTACTTGAGCATTAGCTTGTGGGTGGTATGGAGAGGACTTACGATGTTTTATCCCATATTTTTCTGTTAATTATTTCATTAGATTAGAAGTAAATTGTGTACCTTGGTCCATGACAATCTCATGAGGAACACCAAAGAGGGTAAAAATATCTTCATAAATAAACTCAACTACTGATTTTTCAGTAGCCCTAAACAAGGCTTTTTCCTCTACCCACTTAGTGACATAATCTGCGCAAACAATAATATAATTCTTTATACGAGACATGGAGGAAATTGGTCCTACGAAATCAAGGGCCTATTTCTCAAAAGGTTCGATCATAACCTGAGTATGTAAAGGAATTTCATTGGTTGATGTGGGTTTTCCTATCCTCTGACAACTATCCCAACTTCCTACATATTTGGCAACACCTTTAAAAATGTTAGGCCAATATTATATTGAATGCAAAACCTTGTATGTTGTATGTTTATCGGAAAACTAACCACCACATGGTCCATCATGGAAATTTTGTAGGATTTTTTCTATCTCGTCTTCCCAGACACATCTACGAATGATCAAATCTGGTCCAATATGGAAAAGGTCATGGCCAACCCATGAGTAGTTATCACTTTGTGTTATAATTCGACGATTTTCATGAGGTGACAAATGAACTGGTAATTGAATAGCGGGAGGTTTGGTAACAATTGTCTCTATCGTCGGATTTTTTGGGTAGCTCTCAGATGCGTAGCTCTGATTTTAGGGTTCTCTCTTAGCTACCTCCATGGCTTCTCAGGGAGGAGGGGAGCCGCCGCCCCCTCCCTCTCCTACCACCTCCTTTCGAAATCTCGTCGTAGCTTGCAGTAAGAAGATTCCACCTTCAGAACCCCTAAGATTCGTAAAGAAACTAGACACCGTCCCGGAGATTGACCTTCCCCCTGATCACCCAATGAAGGTCACATTTTCCCTTTCAGAACGAGGCCTGGTAGGTCAATTCATGGGACTCTGGCCCTCAGCCAGAACCACAGACAAATGGATCCAAAGTAACTGGAGGCCGCTGATAAGAAATAGTGTAACGTGCTATGCGGTTGGGAGAGGATATTTTATCTTTGAATTCATTTCCTAGGAGGACAGAGATCTAATCTTTAGAAATGGACCGTACTTCATGGGCACTCAAGGGCTCTATTTGAATCGCTGGACCCCAAGCTTTGATCTAGCCTCAGAAGTGCCTAAAGACGTCCCTGTCTGGGTTAGACTCCCGAATCTGCCAATACACTGCTGGAATCCCTCTTCGCTTCAAGCAATCAGAAATGGATTGGGACATTACATCGAGAGAGCAGACCCAAAAGACCAATACTCCTACGCAAGGATCTGTGTGGAAGTAGATCTGGAGGTAGGGATACCAGAAGCGATAAAACTAAAAGTTGGGGATTGGCAACACTTCCAAAAGCTTGATTACGAACAATTCCCGTTCAAATGTAGAGGTTGTTATGAATACGGCCATTTCCAAAGAAACTGCCCAAAAAACCTCAATATATAGAAAGAAGGGGATGAAGGCTGGTAACAGGCTCGGAAAGGGAAACCCAAAACAAAAGGATCAAGAAGCGAAAAGACAGCCCCAACGCAAGCCAAGGACCCAAGAAGCAAAGAAAAGGAGAATAACTTCAGTATCTTGGCTCGGGGAACTGGCGATGAGACAACATAACCAAGTAAAGATGCCCAAATGGAAGAAACAAGAGGAAACCAGACCCCTGAAGACAGAGGAAATCAATTGATGACAGAAGAAGAGGAGCAAAAACAATCCCCCCAAAGGATGGAAGCAAGTCAAGGCACAGAGGAAGGGGAGATATTGTCAGGCAACGACTTAGAAGGCGCAAGCGAAGCTTGGGCCACCCGAAAGAAAATAGGAAGAGGCAGAAAAACCAAAAAAGCAGAAAGAGACCAAGAAACCTATAAAGACGTCCTAAAAGGTTCACATCCAACTATCAAGCAACTGATCAACATTCAACAAACAAGAAAGCTATCCAAAGCCTCCCAAGGAGGCCATTCCTCCCCCCACGGTAATTGATGAATCTAACCTCCTGGAATTGTAGGGGTTTTGGTAGCAAAAGGAAAGAGGAAGCACTCAAGGATATTATCAAATCTTCGATATCAGACATCCTACTCTTCTAGGAGACCAAGATGAGTCAACAAGACTCCCTCAAAGCTTCATTGAACGTATGGAGACACAACCAAGGAATAGCCGAAAATGCCAGAGGCGCCTCAGGAGGGCTCTGCACATTGTGGAACACCACCAAAATAGATCTGATCAGCTCAGACACATGCATGCACTGGATTCACACCAAACTCCTCCAAAAAGATTCGGGACATCTGGCAAGCCTCTTCAATATCTATGTACCACAACATATAGAGGAAAAAAAACACTGCTAGGAAACCCTAAAAGACTTCTTACAACAAAATGAACTTGACAATATCATTTTAGGAGGGGATCTAAATGTAACCCTAGCCCAGGAGGAAAAAAGAGGGGGAACCATCGTGAGAGACCCAGCTAGAGAATGGGTGGAAGACATAATCTCAGCCTGGGATCTAGTAGACATCAAACCTGCCAAAGGCCTCTACACATGGACTAATAAAAGGGTAGGACCTGGGCATATTGTTTCCAGGCTAGATAGATTCCTCGTCCAAAGCTCCTTCTTGTTACTTGGGCTCACAACCACCTCAGAGATCCTTCCTCATAGTGTTTCATACCATAAGACCATCCGCATAGAAATCAAGACTGACCAAGTCCATGGACCCATCCCTTTCAGATTTAACCCAACCTGGATCCAAGACAAAGACTTTCTTCTTCTTGTATCCAAATCTTGGACAAACATTGTCAAGGGCTGAACTTTTTATGTTTGGGAAGAGAAACTAAGAAGGCTAAAGAAAACTCTAAAAGCTTGGGCAAAGGGCCAAGCAAACCCAATCACCTCTCGCAAAGAAGCCCAAAAGAAACTCGAGAACCATCAGCTGGAAATGGAAAACAAAGAGATCACACAAGAGGGCCTGCAACACGAGGACCGTCTTCAAAGACAATGACACAAAGATTGCAAAGAGGAAGAATGCTACTGGAGACAAAAATCCAGAAGCCTCTGGCTGAAAGAAGGAGATAAAAATACAAGCTACTTCCACAAGCAAGCGGAGGCAAGAAAGCACTATAAAGCAGTGATAGAAATTTAGGTTAAAAATAACATAATCTCAGATCCAGAAGGCATAAAACAAGCATCATTTGAAACCTTTGAAGCACTCTATTCAGAACCGCAAAGGACAATCATATACCCTCATCTGTACCCTCTCTCCATTATTCCAAACCTCATAAAGGAGGTCATCAACTTCAGGCTGATTAAGGAAGTAACACAATAGGAAATAAAGGAGGCACTGGACCAAATGAACCCAGACAAGGCCCCAGGCCCGGACGGTTTCACTACCAAATTCTATCAACAGTGCTGGGAAATAATAAAATTTGATCTAACCAAGATGATCCAGAAATCGCAAATGAGCAACAAGCTTGGCGGGAGCACAAACTCGACCTTCCTGGTGCTTATCCCGAAAGAGAAAGGAGCAGTCAACTTCAACCGCTTCAGGCCAATCTCCCTCTGCAACATAAGCTACAAAATCCTCACCAAAATTATAGCCAACAGAATCAAAACATTCCTCCCTCTTATCATCCCAGAAAACCAGGGAGGCTTCATCAAAGGTAGACATATTGCATATAACATCATCCTAGTTCAAGAGGCCCTTCACTCAAGCATCCGGAGGAAAGACAAAGGTATGATAATAAAACTCGATCTCGCCAATGCCTTTGATAGAGTTAGACACAACTTTTTATTTGAAGTAACGAGAAAGTTTGGTTTCGATCCGTCTTTTGTAAAATGGATTAAATCTTGTATAGGATCACCTTGGATAACCCCCATGGTGAATGGAAGAGTAACAAAGTTTTTCCAAGCCTCCAGAGGCTTAAGGAAAGGGTGCCCCCTCTCGCCCCTCCTCTACGCAATCCAAGCTTCATTTCTAAGCTATCAACTGGAAAATTCCCAAAGTCAAAACATCCTTCAGGGGTTAAGAATAGTGCAAGGGGTGAAAGACATAAATCATGCACAATTTGTGGACGATACTCTTCTCTAATAGCAAAGAAGTTTAAGGAGGAATTGGAAGCCTACGCAACAGTCTCAGGAAGTGAAATAAACCAGGCCAAAAGAAAGATTTATGGATGGAATATTACGCCAAATGAAATGATGGGAATTACTAGAGTTCTGGGGATGGAAGGGCATACCAACTGGGAGGCTTTCAAATACCTGGGAATCCCTATATTCAAATCTGCCCCAAGAGCCTCACATTGGAATCAACTAATTGACAACCTAAAAAATAAAATTTCCTCCTGGGGGGCGAACTGGCTAAATTTAGCAGGGAAAGTTGTCCCGATTAAAGCAGTTCTGGCCAACATACCCATCTATCAGAGCTCGTTGCTTTTAGCCCCTGCCTCCACAATTCAAAAAATCGAGGCACTGCAAAGACGTTTCCTTTGGGAAGGAGGAAAATAGATAGGAAGGAAAATGCATCTGATAAACTGGGAAAAAACCTCTAAACCTCTCTTGGAAGGTGGCCTCAACTTCAAAAAAACCCAAGTTCAGAACCTGGCCTTGGGGGCAAAGTTGCTCTGGATTATTTTCACCAAAAAACCAACTTAGAGCAAATTGGCACTATGGAAAAAATACTTTAGGGGGCCAAGGGAACGATGCATATAATATCTGTGTAGGGAATCTAAGGGATCCCCTATCTTTACCCTCTGTAAAAAGGCCATGCCCCACTTCAACCCTCAACTCACTTGGGTGCCATGAAATGGAAAGAAAAATAAAATTTGGCAAGATTCAATCATGGGAGACCCCCCCTAGGGATGAGACAGGACCTGTTGCACCTCAAAGACTGGATGGAAAGTCAAAACATAAATCCTCTCTTTGAAATCTCAATTTGGGGGAATGACAAGTACAAGACTTGGAAAGGGTGGGGAGTGGTCAACAGACCCCTCAAATTATAAAGGGAATGGAGCATCCTAAAGCTCTATCTTCAGGGGAAAGCCCCCCTCAAAAAAAAAGGAAAGGACGAAAGAGGCTGGGGAGGGAACTCCAAGCTCTACACCACAGAAGAAGGCTACCGTCTCACTATAAACGTTCCCAACGTCCCGCCTAACCTGTCCATCTGGAAATCAATTTGACAGTCCAAGTCCATCCCAAAAATTGACATGTTTATCTGGACCCTTGCCCACAATAGCATCCAAACAGGGGAAAACCTCAAAAGAAAAGGATGGGAAGGCCCCTACAGGTGTCCTCTTTGTCTACAGGTTGAAGAAACTACAGACCACCTCCTTCTCAACTGCGACTACTCCAAAGAATTCTGGAAGCTGGCAATAGGAACACAAAGTGTCATCAACCTCCCTCCAGGCACCAAAAGTCTTCTCCAACAGTGGGACTCCAATTACCCGTTCAAGATACATAAACGAAGTCAAGCCTATGCTCTATGGAAGGTCCTCCCAAAGTTCATTCTGTGGAATCTATGGTTGGAAAGAAACAACAAAATCTTCAGAGACTGCAAAAGGAGCACAACCCTTGAGGTAACCAAAACTCACGTACTCTTCGGCGAAAGTGCACCTTACTTATGCCAATCAAAAAACAACAAAACACTAGAAGCAACAGAGGAATTTTGGTTGGATCAGTTTAAAATCCAAAGTCATAATGGGATAAAGGCTAGCACCCCAAATCAAGAGGAATGGGAAATCAGGAAAGGAAAACAGGGTTTCGACAATTGGAAAAAAAAGAGAAATGTCCATATCCTGTCCTTCGACGGGGCCTCAAAAGGGAAGCCGGGCCTAGCAGGAGGAGGAGGGATAATTGAAAGCCCCAACGAAGCAACAATGATAAACTACGCCCTGGGTTTAGGAATCTAAACCAACAATAGATCAGAAAACCTGGCACTCTGGCAAGGGCTAAATCAAGCAAGCAGGCACAGGGTCTAGGACCTGGTTATAATAGGCGACTCCAGAATGGTAATCAAAGCCATAATTCACCATTCTAAAACCCAAAGCGCGAAACTCAATAACCTCTTGGAAAAAATCCACCTCCTTCTTGGGCACTTCCGCTCTTATAAGATCTACCATGTGTTAAGAGAGCTAAACGAAAGGGCGGACATTGAGGCTAACAAAGGCACCCTCTTGGCACCGGGAAATTCGAAGGTAAATGGAACGTTATCCAGCGTGAAATTACCTTGATCCATGAGAGGCAACCCTCCACTTTCAAAAAGGCAAGTTGGAGAAAAGAAGCAAGGAAGATGAGAAACACGCTCAGATTAAGTCATGTCAGGACAAAGCTATTGGGAAGAAGGGACAAGGAAGGGTATCATGAGACAAAGGACTTTAGACAAGGAGGAGACAGAGAATCACTACGCCCATGCCTCACAGATTTAGAAAATCGGGTTGAAATTATGAAGGGGAAGGAAGGAGCGCATAAATCGGAGGCGCCTCCATAGCCTCAAGCCACTCCTAAGTAGAGACATCTTGAGGAATTTCCATCGAAGCAACAGGGTGCAAGAAGAGGGGAAAGATATCAAGAAATGGAATCAAGCTCGGGAAACAAGCCAAGCACAAAAGAAAGACTGAAGGCGATGGACACATCACTAGAAAACTTAAAGAAATTGCTGCAGTTCCAACTGGACTTTCTCGAAAATCTGGACTCAGAAGCAGGCAGACGTCTTGAGAAGCTGGAAGAGGACATCTCCACCACCAAAATCGGTTTTACTGAAGAGCTGGGCAAGCTGCACAAAGAACTCAAGAATCCCAAGCAAGAATTCGAGGAAAGAATTGGCCAACTGGAGGTAAAAATGTCTCAGCTCAACAATGAATGGGAGCAAGACCCAAAGAACTAATCCAGTTGCTCAGCATGAAAGCGAGCTCAACACATCTTCAACAAGATTGGCATTTTGTATAGAAGCCAATGCTGTAAATAAACCTGTAATCGTTAACTTTATGTTAGCACCTTTAGTTAAGGATTCAGGCTTATTGCTTTTAGGAACAATAGTAAACACCAGGAAGGCAGTCGCTCAGTGAAGCACAACCCATTTTGTAATCGCACCAGTGGCAAGACCACCTTCTTTATAATCAAATACCACTATCCATTCTCGTAAAAAAAAAAGAAGACAAATGAACTGGTAATTTTCTAGTGGATAAATACTTTTCCATATCTGCAAACCATGGGTTTTTTACAGAGACAGAAAATAGATGCTCATCTGGAAAACTATCATCAATAGGAACGATATTGTTGGAAGATTGGTTGTTGTCATTGATGTCAACCCTAGTCATTGGTTTTGGACCGCAAGATTGATGAAGGTATTTGGACATGAAGGAAAATGCACATGCAGATACAACACCCATGGATGGATATTATACATCATGTTTTTTCTGGTGGTATGTGACACGTCATGTGGATCCTCATGGTTGAGGATAAATTAATTTTTGAAGATGACAAAGTGAATTGAAGAAGGAAATATAGGTCAGCCCTGGAGATAATTAAAGAAAATAATTACAAAATAAGAAAGTGTCAGGTCGACCCTAATGTTAAAAGGAAGTGAAATAAATGGTATAAATACATATCATTATACATTCATTATATACACAAGTCAAATTTCAGAGGAAATCAGAAGTAAAGAAGGTCGGATTTCAAGGGAGGATGAAGTCTTTTGGTAATGTGTTCTAAGGTATGTTATTTACAAGTCATCTTACCATTTTCTCTATAATTTTTTTCTATAACGATTCAGATGGTTAAATTAATATGGTATTGAGAAGACATATCAAGGTACATGTGGTAAAAAATTAAGCTCTTTATTCGCTATAAATTTGGAGATACACCCTATGGAAGATAGGGTTTTTGACTAGTCTTGAAGCTAGTCAATAAACAAGTGTTCCGGGTCAAATAGTCATAACTTCTTCATAGAGAATCCAAATGAAGTGAGACCAATTTCATTGGAAATAGTATGAATTTAGTTTCTTATGTGCTAGTTTCAGAATTTGATGTTAAATATTGAGCGTGGGTAATTCTGTACACGTTCTCTCTCCTGAATAAACCAGAATTGAACAAGGTTTACCATTCTCTCTATAACTTCTTTTTGGGGAAGATTCAAGGAGTGAAAATTGGAGAAGTTTCAGAGAATACATTGAGTAATATTATCTACAGGATCAGATTATTCAAAGAATTGAAGAATTGTAGAAGTTGAAGAAGTCTTAGGAAGCATTATTAGGTTCTATGTGATGGTTGGTTGATGGTGATGATTTAATGTAAAGTTTTATTATCTCTCATATATTATTGGGTGGAAGGAAGGGGAAAGGATGGAGAGTTCAACCCTCTCTTGATATTGGAGGATTGTATCTTCCTCTTGGAGGTTTATCCCTCCCTTTACATTTGGAAGTTGTAGCCACCTTTGGAAGTCATTACTTCCCTTGAACAATAACTATTGATTATTTCTCATATATTGTGCATGGTGTATTGGTGTAACTCTTATACTATTGTTCATTGCTCATTGGATATAATTGAATAGTTTAAGTATAAGTTGGAAAATGTTTTAAATTGTACTTGATACTGATTCACCCCCCTCTCAGTATCAACAATTTGTATCAGAGTAGGTTGCCTTCAGAACAATTTAACCACTGGAAGGAAAATCCCGAGCAGAGATGGATGACCATGAGCACATTTCAAATGGGATTCAAAGATTTGATGGAAGAAATTATTCATAATGGAGTGATAGAGTGAAAACTTACCTAACAACTTTGGGAGTAGACATTTGGTACTTAGTTGTAAATGGATATTTAATCCCAAATAATGCTCCAACCAATCCAAATGAGAATAATCTTATGAGTTGTAATTCAAAATCCATACATGTTATTCTAGGAGCATTGGCACCAACCATTGATAGCAAAGTGATGGGCTACAACACTGCAAAAGAGGTATGGGACAAACTCAAGAGTATCTACGAAGGTGATCCAAAAGTTAAGCAGGTCAAGCTTCAACGACATAGAGCAGAATTTGAAAATTTAAAGATGAATGAAAATGAAGATATTGCAAACTATTTTCTTAGAGTTGATGAATTTTTTAATGCTATTAGAGGATTAGGTGAAGAGATCGATGAATCCTTGGTTGTACAAAAAGTGTTGAGATCAATGTTGGATCATGTTGTCATTGATGCCAATGGTTTAATTGATTGATGTCAAGTGATTGATTGATATCAAATGATTGATTGATTGATGATTGATGTAATATAATATATAATGTCCTTGATGAGAATGCATAGATGAAGATGGATCAATGAGTTGGCATTGATATGATGAAGATGGATCAATGAGTTGTTATTGATACATGATGAATATGGATCGATGTGATTTCATTGGTATATGATGCATTGTTGCAAAAATGTATAGATGACTCATTATTGTCTTATCATGCTTGATAAGGTGCACAAATGGATGAACTCCAAAGTGGTCCCCTTATGGTGAAAACCCTCACGAGAAGACGCTTTGTGGATTGAGTTATCCTAGAAGAATGCTTGGAGGACCCATGCTCTCATTATTGTATTATCATGATTGATAAGGTGCACAAATGAATGAACTCCAAAGTGGTCCCCTTATGGTGAAATCTCTCATGGGAAGACGCTTTGCGGATTGAGTTATCCTAGAATAATGGTTGGAGGACCCATGCTTGTATGTGGAATAACGAAATGAAGATCAAGGAAATTGTTGGTGAAACTATCCTAGATGGGCAATGCTTGTCATTCCATTTCTGGTGGTATGTGGAATGTCACATAAATCCTCATGGTTTGAGAGTTATGGCCTTACAAAGATGAAGGACCCCAACATGAAGGCTTGAAGCCCCCAAGGTCAAAGAAATCAAAGTGAACTAAAAGAAGAAATCATTATTTAAATGATAAAGTAAAGTGACAGAGTCAAGGTGGATTATTTAAATAATAAAGAGAAGTGAAAAAATCAAGAAATGATAAAGTAAGGTGACAAAATCAAGAAAGAATATTTATGGAAAGTGGTTAACCCTAAAAATAAAGAAAATAGGTTAAGTGACCTAGAAATGGGTTAAGTGACCTAAAAGAAGAAATCATTATTTAAATGATAAAGTAATGTGACAAAGTCAAGGTGGATTATTTAAATAATCAAGAGAAGTGAAAAAATCAAGAAATGATAAAGTAAGGTGACAAAATCAAGAAGAAATATTTAAATGATAAAGCATTGGAGAACTTTCTATTTATGGAAAGTGGTTAACCCTAAAATAAGGAAAATAGGTTAAGTGACCTAGAAATGGGTTAAGTGACCTAAAAATGGGTTAAGTGACCTAGAGGATGAAAGTATAAATAAGATAGAAATGGTCTCTTGTAGATCATCCTTTTTTTTTTTTTATCAATGGAGAGCTTCTTGTGAGAATATCTTTTGGAGTATTGATGGAGAGCTTCTTGAGCATTTTTGGTGTGGAACACTTGAGAATATTGAATATCTATATGTGTCTGAGGTAACCAAGGATATCTAAGCCGAAATTATGAGGAAAGGTGAAGAAAAGAAGGCTGAAATGCAAGGAAGGATAAATTCTTTTGATGGTGCTTTCTAAGGTATGCTATTTACAGGTCATCTCACCATTTTCACTATAAATTGTTTTATATAATGATTCAGACCATGAATTTTCTATGAAATTGAGAAAACATACCCAAGTATATATGGTAAAAAATGCATCTTGTGGGTCGTTGTATTTTTGGAGTTACACTCCGTGGAAAATAGGGTTTGTGGCTAGTCCTGAAACTAGTCAAAAACATGTGTTTCGGGTAAAAACGTCATAACTTATTCATAAAAGATCCAAATTCAGTGATACAAAATGTGTTGGTTAGGGTACAGGCTTTAGTAGGTTTTGTAATAGTTTCATATCAATTCAACAAATATTTTGTGTGGGCCACGCTCTACAAGTTCGCTCTCTAGAATAATCCAAAATTCTGCAAGGTATGCCATTTTTGCTATAACTCCTTTATTGAGAGGTTCCAAGTAGTTCCACATGAAGGAATTGCATAAAAAACACTGAATAACATTGTGTATTAGTTTCATATCTTTATTCATTACAGGTACAAAGTTATGATTATTTCAAGTTGGGGATGTTGACTAATCCAAAACTAGTCATGAATGAGACAAGCAGTTGATGAGTTGGCACATACATGAGGTGTACAGTTGATGATGTTGGTACATATTTATAAGTCATTTTTGATGAGTATTTTAAAAATGATTGGTATATACTTGGTACATGGTTGGATGCACTTGTTTATGGTACAGGTTGATTACAGGTTGTTTGGCACAGGTTGGTGCGTGGTTGATGCACTTGTTTATGTTGATAGATTGATATCTGTTGAGGATTGTTTACTCATCTCAGTTGGTGCTGAGAATGTAAGATGAGTCTTGCATATATAGATGGTGCTCTTGTAGAGTTGTACTCTATTCAGTTGTTGTTGAAAAACCCCCGGAGTGAAGTCCATAATAAAAAGAAAAAATGTACATACATCTTGTGTTCTTTGTGTTCCTTGTGGAGATGATTTGTTGATGATATGTTACTGATATGTATTGACATCTAATTGATTATAAATGAAAACAATGAGTAATGAACAAATATTGAATGTTAACTAAGGATTTTTTGTGTAAGAGGGAAGTTTTGGGAAAAAGATCCCCACACTCATTCACCCCTCCCTCTAAGTGTGGTAGGTGTGTCCAACAATTGGTATCAGAGCAGGTATTCACTACAAGCCTTAAAAAGCTTGAAGGAGATCCATAGACACACAAATGGATGATGAAATACCAATCCTTGATGAGGAAAAATATTCTACTTGGAGAATAGAGATGAGAGTGTATTTGAAGACAATGGGAGCAACTATTTGGAAGGCAACCATTGGTGGATCAATTCCGTTGAGGAACAAGTCAAAGTTTGCAGCTCAAAGGGAAGGAAAGAAGAATGATGCATTGGCTCTCAATACCATTCTTAGTGGACTTTCAAGACCTATCAAAGAGAACATGGAACAATGCACTTCCGCCAAGGATCTATGGCTAAAGCTAGAGGAGACATATCAAAAAAATAAAGAAGATGTTGAAGACCACTCCGTCAAGATTATCAAAGGTAAAGAATCTCTAACTCTTGATTGCATATGTGATGATTTTAAAG
>ML780050.1:99155-114320 GCA_009831015.1 Picea engelmannii
AAATCAAGAAATGATAAAGTAAGGTGACAAAATCAAGAAGGAATATTTAAATGATAAAGTATTGGAGAACTTTCTATTTATGGAAAGTGGTTAACCCTAAAATAAGGAAAATAGGTTAAGTGACCTAGAAATGGGTTAAGTAATCTAGAGGATGAAAGTATAAATATGATAGCAACGGTCTCTTGTAGATCATCCTTTTTTTGGATCAATGGAGAGCTTCTTGTGAGAATATCTTTTGGAGTATTGATGGAGAGCTTCTTGTGAGAGCTTCTTGAGAATTTTTGGTGTGGAATACTTGATCATATTGAATATATATATGTTTCTGAGGTAAACAAGGATATCTAAGCCAAAATGATGAGGAAAGGTGAAGAAAAGAAGACCGAAATTCAAGGAAGCATAAATTCTTTTGATGGTGCTTTCTAAGGTATGTTATTTACAGGTCACCTCACCATTTTTACTATAACGTTTTTTATATAATGATTCAGACCATGAAATTGCTATGCCATTGAGAAAACACACCCAATTATATGTGGTAAAAACTTCAGCTTGTGGGTCATTTCATTTTCGGAGTTACACTCCGTGGACAATAGGGTTTGTGGCTAGTCCCGAAACTAGTCAAAAACAGGTGTTTCGGGTAAAAATGTCATAACTTCTTCATAACAGATCCAAATTCAGTGAGACCAAATTTGTTGGTTAGGGTATAGTATTTAGTATGTTTTATAATAGTTTCATATCAATTCAACAAATATTTTGTGCGGGCCATGCTCTACATGGTTGCTCTCTAGAATAAGCCAAAATTCAACAAGGTATGCCATTTTTGCTATAACACCTTTTCTGAGAGGTTCCAAATAGTTCCACCTAGAGGAATTGTATAAAACATACTGAATAAAATTGTGTATCAGTTTCATATCGTTATTCATTACAGGTACAAAGTTATGATTATTTCAAGTTGGGGTTGTTGACTAAACCAAAACTAGTCATGGTTGAGACAAGCAGTTGATGAGTTGGCACATACATGAGGTGTACAGTTGATGATGTTGGTACATATTGATGAGTATTTGACACATGATTGGTATATACTTGGTACATGGTTGGATGCACTTGTTTATGGTAAATGTTGATTACAAGTTGTTTGACACAGGTTGGTTCATGGTTGATGCACTTGTTTATGTTGACAGATTGATATCTGTTGAGGATTGTTGCCTCATCTCAGTTGGTGCTAAGAATGTAATATGATTCTTGCATATAGAGCTGCTGCTCTTGTAGAGTTGTACTCTATTCAGTTATTGCTGAAAAACCCCCAGATTGAAGTCCATAATAAAAAGAAAAATTGTACATACATATTGTGTTCTTTGTGTTCCTTGTGGAGATGATTTGTTGATGATATGTTGCTGATATGTATTCACATATAACTATTTATAAATGAAAACAATGAGTAATGAGAAAATGTTGAATGTTAACTAAGGATTTTTTGTGTAAGAGGGAAGTTTTTGGAAAAATATCCCCACACTCATTCACCCCCCCTCTAAGCGTGGTAGGTGTGTCCAATAATCAGTTCTCTTGAAGTATGATGCTAAGGTCTCTGCCATTGAAGAAACTAGGGACTTGACTAAAATGACAATGGATGAATTACATGGGTCTCTTATAGCATATGAAATGAGAACATGTACAGAAAGTGACCAACCAAGCAATGAAGTAGCCTTTAAAGACATAAAGAAGACAAAAGACAAGGATAATGAACTTGATTAGGAAATAACAAATTTCGTAAGAAGGTTCCAGAAGGGAAGTGGAAGATACAAAGGTAAGTCTCCTCTCAAATGCTTTAACTATGGTAGAATAGGACATATTGTTGAAAACTGCTACTATAAAAAGAGAAGTCTCAACAATAAAAAGATCTTCTACTCCAAGGATGATGACATATCCTCAAATGAGAGTGATGAAGAAGATAATGATGGAGGAGAAGTCCTCTTCATAACCCAAGAAACCCAATATTATGATCACAATAATTCTAAAGAAGAAGAAATCATTTTTGAAGAAGATTCAGATGAAGAAATCAACCTTGATTCCTTTTGGGGATACATAGGCAATGCAAAGAGTGAAGAAGAAGATGAGAATCTTGAAAAGTTGAAGCATGTTGAAACTAAAAATAGCAAGCTTAGAAACACAAACATAATACTAAAAGGTGAATTGAGTATTTGTGAAGAAGAGAATTACAAGATCAAAAAGACCATTGATAGCTTGAAGGAACAATTAGAAGATTATGAGAAATTGAAAGAAGAATTGGATCACACAAAAGGGGAGCTACTATTGACAATAGAAAAGTTGAAGAAGTTTGAAAAAAGCACTGAAAAATTAGATGAGGTCCTTAGCAATCAAATATCTCCAAATGACAAGACAGGACTAGAATACAATGATAATTTGAAGACAACAAAACAAGAGAAGGAAAATGAAAATGATGAAACCAACACTCCAGAACAAGTTGAACAACAAGATAGAAGACTAGAATTAAGAAGGAATGAGACATCAATAAGATCCTCTCCCATCAGGTATGAAAGCAATCATTATGAAGGAAACTACAGAAGAATAGATCGTGAACCTAGATGGACCACACCAAAAAGAAGATCACTTACTCCTAGGTATCAAAATTTCTTTCTTGGATATTCTTATACTTGTGGAAATTTTGGACACAAGGCAATCAATTGTAGAATCAATGAAAGACATAACTATGTAAGCTACATGAATGGTGAAAATAGTAGATATGGAAATTTTCGTAGACATGTCAAAAAAAATTATAATCCATTTGACCCATTAATGGATCAAAATATTATATGTTAGAAGTGAAATAATCTTCGTCACAAAGCATGAGATTGCAGAGAGATGAAGGAGGATAATCATATGCCAAATGCTTGTATACCAACTACAGCATGGAAAAGGAAAGAAATTCCACAAAATGAAAACTGTCAAATAACATTGGTCACTAAAGATTGCAAAGAACAAGATGAATGGTTCATAGACAATGGGTGCTCATCTCATATAACCGGAGATCATAGCAAATTTGTCAGCTTGAAGAAAAATGGTGGAAATGTTGCATTTGGAGATGAATCATCTACCAAAATACTTGGAAAAGGAACTGTAAAGCTTGGAAGTGAAAATGTAAAAGCATGAAAAGTCCTATTGGTTGAATATCTGAAGCATAATCTGCTCAGTGTCAGCAAAATATGTGATCAAGGATACACTCTTACGTTTGACTCCCGAAAATGTAAAATCATAGAAAATAACTCAGGAAGATTGGTTGCAATTGCAACAAGAAGACCGAACAACATATACACCCTAGACATGAAGAAGAGAGAGAAGACATAAGCCACACAAAAGGATTCCAAGGAAGAAAAAGTCCCAAAGACCAAAATTAAGGATGAAGTATTATTGAGTGCCACATGTTCAGGGGGAGCAACCCCAAAGAAGAGAGTTACCTTTTGCCATTAAACTCAGGGGGAGAAGCTCTACCCTTTTCCATTGATGTCAAAGGGGGAGGTAAATTGGGATCATGATGATAGGGGGAGAATAAGTGTTGCCATCAATGACAAAGGGGGATATTTTTGGAAGATTGGTTGTTGTCATTGATGTCAACCCTAGTCGTTGGTTTTGGACCGCAAGATTGATGAAGGTATTTGGACATGAAGGAAAATGCACATATAGATACAAAACCCATGGATGGATACTGTACATCATGTTGTTTCCGGTGGTGTGTGGCATGTCATGTGGATCCTCATGGTTGAGGAGAAATGAATTTTTGAAGATGACAAAGTGAATTGAAGAAGGAAATATAGGTCAACCCTGGAGATAATTAAAGAAAAAGAATTACATAATAAGAAAGTGTTAGGTCGTCCCTAATGTTAAAATGAAGTGACATAAATGGTATAAATACATATCATTATATACACAAGTTGAATTTCAGAGGAAATCATAAGTAAAGAAGGCCGAATTTCAAGGGAGGATGAAGTCTTTTGGTGATGTGTCCTAAGGTATGTTATTTACAGGTCATCTTACTATTTTCTCTATAGATTTTTTCTAGAATGATTCAGATGGTGAAATTGAAATGGTATTGAGAAGATATATCAAGGTACTTGTGGTAAAAAAATCAGTATTCACTATAAATTTGGATATACACTCTATGGAAGATAGGGTTTTTGACTAGTCATGAAGCTAGTCAATAAACAAGTGTTCTGGGTAAAAAAGTAATAACTTATTCACAGAGAATCCAAATGAAGTGAGATCAATTTCATTGGAAATAGTACGGACTTTAGTTTCTTGTGTGTAATTTTCAAAATCTGATGTTAAATATTGAGCGCGAGGCATTTTGTACAAGTTCGCTCTCCTGAATAAACCAGAATTGAACAAGGTCTACCATTCTCTCTATAACTTCTTTTTGGAGAGGATTCAAGGAGTGAAACTTGGAGAAGTTTCAAAGAATACATTAAGTAATATTATCTATAGGATCATATTATTTCAAGAATTGAAGAATTGCATAAGTTGAAGAAGTCTCAGGAAGAATTATCAGGTTCTATGTGATGGTTGGTTGATGGTGATGATTTAATGTAAAGTTTTATTATCTCTCATATATTCTTGGGTGGAAGGAAGGGGCAAGGACGGAGAGTTAAACCCTCTCTTGATATTGGAGGTTTATATCGTCCTCTTGGAGGTTTATCCCTCCCTTTACATTTGGAATCTTTAGCTACCTTTGGAAGTCATTACTTCCCTTGAACAATAACTTTTGATTATTTCTCATATATTGTGCATGTTGTATTGTGGTGTATTGGTGTAACTCTTATACTATTGTTCATTTCTCATTGGATATAATTGAATGTTTTAAGTATAATTTGAAAACTATTTTAAATTGTACTTGATACTGATTCACCCCCCTCTCAGTATCAACATATATCACCTTCCTGATTAATGCGAGAGAGAAATTCAGCTACTAAGTTCTCTTTTCCCATTCGGTCAATGATAGTGATATTAAATTATTGTAATTAAAGGATCCACCTAGTTACTCAACCATTGGTAATAGGTTTGTTCATAAGAAATCTAATGGCAGAGTGATCCGTATGTACAAAAATTTCATGTCCTATAATATAATGGTGAAACTTATTAATGACATGGACGACTTCTAATAATTATTTCTCAGTGACTGTATAGTTTATCTCAACAAGAGTCAAGTTTTTACTTACAAATTAAATGGCATAAGAATGATGGTCTTCTTTTTGTCCTAACACCCCTCCTATTGCAGTATCAAAGGCATCAATAGATATATGAAATGGAAGGTTCCAATTGGGTCCTCTAAGAACCGGTGCCACAGATAATTTATCTTTTAAGTTTTCAAAGGCAATTTGACAATGGTGAGTCCAAAGAAATTCAACATCTTTTGTGAGCAATTGGAATATGGGTGCGAAAATTTTCGTAAAATTTTCGATGAATCACCGGTAGTAATCAACATGTCCAAAAAATCTTCTCACCTCCTTTGGATTCTTTGGAGGTGGGATTTTGACAATTACTTCAATTTTAGCAGGATCCACTTTAATCCCCTCAGATGAAACATGATGCCCTAAGACTACTCCTTTAGTCAATAAAATTTTACACTTCTCATGACTTAAGGAAAAAATCATCTCTTGACATCTGATGAGAACTTTCCTGAGGTTATCTAGGGCTTCTTGAAAAGTATTACCATATAGTGTAAAATCGTCCATTTACACTTCCACACAGTCATGATTGAGATCAACAAATATCGCTAATACTGCTCACGGGAAGGTGGAAGGAGCGTTACACAAACCAAATGGTAGGACCCTATAAGCATAAGTTCCCCAAGGACAAGTGAAATTAGTCTTGTCTTGATCCTCAGGTGCTATTAGAATTTTATTGTATCCAGAATATCCATCAATGAAGGAAAGGTATCGCTTCCCTGACAAAGTAACCAAGACTTGGTCAATGAATGGAAGATGAAAATAATCCTTAAGAGTGGATTTATTAAGTTCCCATAAGTCAACACAGATTCTCAATTTTATAGTTACTTTCTTTGGAACTACTACAAGTGGGGATACCCATTTGATGTCATAAATTGGATAAATAAAATCAACATTCAATAGTTTCTGTATTTCCTCTTTCACTATATATTTTAGTTTCAGATTCATCTTTCTATGAGGTTTCCTAACATGTGTTACTTCTTCCTGGGTATAAATATGATTGATTCACGTGTCGGGGTGTATACCCCGCATATCGATATATTCCCAGGAAAATGATCCTGATTGGTCCTTAAGGGCGTTCACTAATTATTCTTGTTGATCTACATCCAATACTGAATTGATATGTAGGAATTTTCCAGGACTAATCTCATAAAGAATGGTATAGGATCCGACAAATTCATCTATTTCAAAGATAAAATATGTTGAAGAAATATTTGATGGATCCAAAAGTTCTTGAAATTATTCACCAAACATATAATCAAATTGAGGGAAATATTGAGGAAAATCAACACATGTGATTGCAAAAATGAATTGATTTAACACATTCTCTATTGTTTTCTCCTGAAGTGCTCGGGAGTGATCACTAGGAAACATGGATTCTTCCCAAATTTCGTTCTCATATGGACATTCAAGCCACCATAGATTTTATGTTTCTTCATAGAAAGTCCATTAGAGATAATCATTTCACCTTCTCGACAACCAATGAATGCATTGGCAGTAGCTAACCAAGGTCTTCCCAAGATAATGAGATGGAATTTGGAAGGATCCATTGAATGAATGACAAGGAAGTCTACCAGATATTCCCATGATGCTAATGTGACTATGATATCATCCAATATCCCCTCAGGTATAACTTTCTTTTTATCTTCCAATTCCAAAATAGTTGGGGTAGGTCGAAGTAAGTGTTTCAATTGTAATTATTCCAAGGTAGTGACAGCCATAACATTAATGACTGCCCCTAGGTATATGAGATTATTTCCAATGGGAATATTATTAATGATTATCGTTACTATTGGATTCCCAAGATTTTCATACTTTGTGAACCTAGGATGATCTGATATGTATTCAGACAATTCTCCTACCAAATGCAATGTTGGAGGATCTTTCTGTTTTCTACCTATATTTTTGATATACAGTTCCTTAATTACCTTACTATAAACCAGAATATCCTTATTTCTTGTAACATGGGAATTATGACACAAATATTTTTTAATTAATTTATAATGTCAAATTCTGGTCGAATTGTGGGTTTTGCGATCGCTAATCTCTTTGGATAGGGAGGAAATTTTGTAGTTTGCAAGGATTCACTTTGAGGAGGATTTTGTTCTTGATATTTGGGAATAATAACATCTTCCCATTTAGTATAATTCATTGACTAGTCAGGAGTTTCATCTTAGTTTTCCTCATAGATGACTACTGAAGGTTTCTGTTTATTCAAAAAATTCCCTGACCTTAGTTGAATCTCATGTAATGGAACATGAGAAATAACATATGTCGGAAAAAATTTCAACTCAAAATGATGAAGAGGTTGAGTTGGTTTATTGTTTGGGTTAGGCACTGGTTGTGCTGGTAACAATGTTGGTCTTGGGGAATTTTCATTTTGAAATTGTTTCGGTTGTTGTGGAATAGGAGGTAAGGGTGGAGGGATAAAACCTAGAAAAAGTTGTTGAATATTTGGTGGAAACTGTGGATAAGGATGAGTGGGCATAGGAACAGGTGGAATCTGAGTGTTTCCTTGGGTATGTCCTCCCCTCCATTCTTGTAGCCAAGGATGGTGTGAAGCATACTGTGGAGACCAGTTTTTCCAATTTGGTAAGTTCCATTGTTTTGGTTGTTGATAATAAGGTGGAGATTAAGGTGGTGGATCCTGGTACATAGACTGACTCCTAGGCTTCCATGGCCTTATAGGTGCATAAGAAGTTTCCCCAAAATCCCCACTTTTATAAATGGATAGTAATCCAGGCAATGATGGGAATTTTTCGTTGGATGATCTTCAGTACAAAAGCCACAGACTTAAATGTTTTCTAATGGGTATTCCCTTAAGGAATGCTTCCTTGTGCACCTTGGGAAAAATATGCTCATCGCAACATTCTCTTCCTCATGTTTGTTCTTAATATTTAAAGTGTCCAATTGGGAACCTATTATACTTAAGATATCAGTTTTAAAGTTTTCTAACAGGTTATCTATTTCCATCCTTGTAACCCCACCAAAACTAACTTTTTTTGAGTTTCTACTATAGGGACCTCAAACACCCTTTCTAGTTTTATCCTTGCTTCTCAAGTAGTTTCTACACATATCACAAATCTCAACAAATGGTTTATGGGAGACATCTCTTGATGCCATGAGATTAAGTGTTTCTAGATATTCTTTCGAGATCCCTTTAAGAAAAAGGGTTCTTATTACATCGTATTGAAGTTCATTATATTTTGATTTTTGTGAAATATAGGCGAACCGTTCCATCTAATCTTCAAGAATCTCGTCTTCTAATTGTTGAATTTTAAAGATATCATTCCGAGAATCTTTATATTTGCAATAGTCTTGGTATTTCCTAAGGAATATGGTCTTCATAGCTTCCCAAGATATAATACTAGACTCTTTTAATCCCATGAACCATCTAAGTGCAGAATCTTTAAGAGTGGCAGGGAATAGTTTTAGTTTTTGAGAATCTTGCAAGTAGTTATAACTTCTACACAAGATGTCAAAATCAAACAGGAAGGTTTTTGGATCCTCACTGCTCTTACCATAAAAGGTAGGTAGTGAAGAAGGTGTAATGTTCTTCATATTAACATTTTTCACAGTATCCAAAATTGGAAAACCAAAAGTGGTTTTTGTCCGGTTTCCTACTTCTTCTCCCTCATCATGTCTCACATAATTATGGTCCTCATGTTCATCCATAGTGATATAAGTCCCAAAAAGAGAATACCTTAGAGGTATTATTCTTGGAGATAATGAGGCGTCCCAATGTTCTTTTTCAGGAGAGATATTTCTCCGATGAGAAGAATTATCTGCCATTTGGATTTCAGGGACCTTACTCGAGCCTATTGAAAATATTAGTTCAAAAGTCGTTGTTTCAAATTATGGCACAACTAAATTTGTTGAACTTCCAAAGAGGGCATTCACTTGTTTAGGGTCAATGATATCTATAAAGTTTGAATCCCCTGATGGTGGTAAAAAGGAAAAAGTTGTGTTGGCTGGTTTTGATGATGAGAAATTGGAAGGTTTGAGTGGTTTTACCTCCTTTCTTTCTATTGTTGGTGTCTCAATTTTTTGTTCTATGGTTTCCTCAGTTCTAGTCTCTGTTGAAACTTCTTTAGATTTTTGGGTTGATCTATCTCCTACATGTACCTTTTGATACCGTTATGTAGAGTTTATAGGTGGAGTTTTTCTTCCTCCAAAAATGTTAGAAGGAATTTTGTTTGGAAGTTTTGGATTGGTTTTAACATATCTACCCTTTGGATCCCTAGGTTTGTTCATGAAATAAAAGAAAAAAGAAAAATACCATTGGATTTGGGGGAACCTTCTATAACAGATATGTAGGTTCTTACTTCTCATCTTAATGTTCCCCACCACCAAACTAGCACTAGTGTTCAGAAACAATCTACTTCCTAATTGTTTTCTACCTTTGGACAATTCCTTGACAATGACGCCAAAAATGATGGGTAAATTATATACCTAATTTACCTTGATTAAATTATCAACCGGGGAAAGTAAAATTTGAGTTGTAACACAATATGTGTTAAGATAGAAATGAAACTAATTTCTTGTACATTCTTATCACTGTATTCTATGACTAAATCCTAGTACTGGGATGAAGTCTGGAAAGTGATTTGAACAAGTGAAAGAGAGTAACCTACCCTCAGGATCAAAACTATGCTTCAACCTACAATTTTGTTTTCAAAAGATGATGTAAAAGACCTTCAAGCAAACCAGACATGTAAAACTACTTATAAACACCAAACTGTGAATATGCAATGAGAACAAGTTGTCTTTTCCAAAAACAATTACTTTAGATGAATTCTACTTTAAAATGACTATTAAACCTGAACTAAGAAATGATCTTTACTTCTACAATAAGGTAAATAAGCTACATTCACTAATCTTATTGAAAAAGTAAAAAAATATTATCTAGTTCACACTATCTTGTTGAAGAAGAAAAAAAACATCATCTATCTGTATCTACAATGGCGAGTTATATCACGATAATATATAAATATAATGGTTGTGTCTACTATGGAGAATTATATCATGATGAAATCTCAACACAATAGCTAATTCAAATGGAATCAATTCAATGTTAATTTGTACAGAAATATGCAGAGTATGAACAAAATAGTCTACTGAAATCTTTGCCATTAAGGAAATATGAGATACATGTTCATGTGATTGATCAAGCCTATGAACAACTCTTAAAATAAAAAATTACACTACTGTACTTGAATAAGAAATGCTTCAATGAAATTATGCTACTGTACTTTAAATCAGAGATACCTATGCCACTGTACTTTAAACAAGGAGAATAATAATTATACAACCATGCAGAGGTTAGTTTAATCTATTTTAATTACAGAGAAGATTTATGTTTACAACATAGTGTTAGTAATTAAAGGGAGTAAATATAGTGAGATTATAATCAGAAAAGAGTGATTAACACAATTGAGACGCACAAAGGAGTTATAAAGAAATGACTGTAGAAGAGAGATTATAACAGTAAAGAGAGATTAGAACAATTATAAGGAAAACAAATATACAGAGGAATTATAAGGAAATGAATGTAAGAGGGAAATTAAAACAATTCCTGCAAAAGAGAGGTTAGAAATATGAACAGAAAAAGACATAAGACACACAAACTACTGGTGGGCCCCTTGAGCAGTCATGGTACTCCAACTCATGAATTGATCACAAACTCAATTTAATTGATAAACTTGCAATAAATGAAGAACGAAGCAAAAATTTACACATAGTTCTTAAACTGTTTCTCTTGGTCACTCCTATCATGCTAGCGAGCTCAAGTATATATAGATTCTAAGAGGTCGACCACTGAAAGGGTCGACTCTCTCTCAAAACCAGAAAATAGTTTAGCTGTTATATTAATAGATAATGAATCTTAAAATATTAGCTCGAATATAGGATCTAGATTTAACTGTCTAAATCAAAATACAATAGGAGCCATAGCAAGAGGGCGATAATGGGTGAAAAACCCATGTTCTAGTTTTGCCTGAAAACACCCGCAAGTATGCTAATGACCAAATGTGTTGCACTTTGAGTTCCATTATGAGGACTGGATGAAGTTCCAGATCTGCCTACTGAACATTCGAGATACCATATCAAGGATTGAATGAAGGTCTAGATCACATTTTTTCCTGTTTAACCAAAATAACAAGTATTAAGTAATGACATTCATTTAATTAAACATAAATATCATATTAAGCTATCAAATGAATGCAACACATACCTCATTTGTATCCCATATCGATTTGATTAAAATAACATGTTAATAAGCTCAAGAAAGGAAATGGAGATACGAAATGCATGATCATTATGTACACAAAGAGACTTATAGTAGGGAAAAAAGTAGGAAAAACATGGAGTCATTAGTCTGCATTTGTACCTATAGATGCTAGGTAAACATCACCTCCTTATTCAATGGAGGTTTTCTCCTCTATGGAAGAGGTATTATCAAATCCCTTTGGTTTATCAACCTTCTTAGACTTGCAATCTTTCTTATAATTCCATGCTTTACCACACTTTCAACATTTCCTCAAAGATTTTCCTGGAGACTTAGATCTACTTGTAGATTTAGATCTCCCCCTGAAGACTTACCATGATTCATTTCTTGGGTATGAACTCTTACAAATAAATTATATGTTCTCTAACCATCCATGATTTTTCGCCTCATCTCTTCATATAATAAATATGAAACTACATCTTCATACTTCAATGTATATTGAGTGGTAATACCAATTTCTACAACCAGATTATCCCAAGAGTCTGGAAAATAACATAACAAAGTAATACAATTATATTCTTATGCTATCGTAATATTAATAGAGACAAGTTGAAGTACCATAGTATTGAAGGAATTTATATGTTCTGTCACAGAATCTCCATCTTCCATCCTAATATGATACAAATTATTTCGAAGAAACAACTTGTTTACCAGGGACTTTGATTGATACAAATTCCCTAACTTATCCCATAGTTCCTTGGATGTAGACTTTCCCGAGACATTCAACAACACTGAATCTGCTAGGAAGAGTCAAATAATACTCCTTTCTCTTCTATCCAACTTCTCTCAATCTTCCTTCGATATACAAGTAGGTTGTGTACTAGTAGTTTGTGTACTAATAGGTTGTGTACCAATAGACTGTGTTCCAGTACAATGCGTACTAGTAGGATGTGTACCGGGATCCACAACGATCAATTTTTCTTTATCTACAGGAAGGTCCTCCATATTGAGCTTCCATAGCTCAAAGTTTTTACCATTGAACTTCTCTATCTCGATTCTAGAAGAACTCTCCATTCCTATTTCTACACTCGAATCACACTGCAAAAGCTCCCATTGAATCCAGGTTTATCACAGACCCAAGATAAACTTGATCTATCAAGACTGAGCCAAACCCTTAAGAACAAAGGCGTCCCCCTGAAGCCAAAAATGAGCTTTGATACCACATGTAAGTTTTAAACATGTGAAGTAAAGCAACACCTATATATTCTTAAGTAAAATAGAAATTAATCAATGGCTCATACACATAGTATAGAGAGATTTACACTGGAAACCCTTAACTGAGAGAAAACCAACCTTCCTTGGTGTTTCACCTTTCAACTCTTCATTGTATTAATTTCACTATTCACAATACAATATATACAATATTTTAGGTATTCTGTAGCTATCAAAACCCTAATCCCTTAATCCAGGATTAATTTAGAAAATTGCTAAAAATAGAAAAATCCGTTAAAATAGAAAAACCGCCCAATTTTTTTTTGGGGGGAGATTCCTCGAACCCCATCGGCTCCGGGCTATCACCCTGAGCCGAACAATACACGTAACAAGAAACTTTCCCCCCCTAGGACTCCCATAGGAAAGTGTCTGATGCACACGACACAAAGAGCGGAGGAAGTTGGGATAGTCAGATGCAGTTGTCGAATCTGACGCACCCACACACACAGATGAAAATAATATAACACATGCCCAACAATTTACTCAATGTAGACCTTGTATTGTGGATGGTGTGTTGCTATCCCTACAATTTTTTGGATAGAAAGTTATTCTGTGATATTGAACAACACTCACAAGTGTCATATTAATGGCACTAGTGAATACTTCCAATGTGTAGAGAATTGATAATCCATCATCCCTTTTCGACCCTTTTTGGTACATAAGCAATTTATGTCAATAGAAATTTTAATGAAAATCACTTACTTATATTAAAGTATATTTTAATTTTACATTAACAAAGGTTAGATGTTGTTATTATTATTATTATTATTATGAAAACTACTATTTATTTCACATTTTCTTGAATGAATATATTGAAAATTCGAAAAGAAACCAAGGATGAACATAACCAGTCTAGTGTTGGGTTGTCATTTCATTGTGAATTTTCAATTTTGAACAAGGATTTTACTAAGTTTTGAATGGATAGGAGTCTACTCCCTATCAAAATAAGGGAGGGTCCTAGATTGATGCGATGATCAATATGCTTAAATTTACAAAAGCATTGTTAAAGTCAATTGATTATCACTTTTATTATCACTTGAATGAAACATAAGAAAATCCATATCACCCAATGAAAACTTGGCAATTGTCAATGCTCACGACTGTCAAATATTTATATCTACAACCCTTCAACCCTATAATCCCTATGATGACACTATGAACCCTTCAACTTATTAAAATATCTACAAATAGAAGGGAAACTATAATGATGATATGTTTGACTATTCAACCATATTTTCAAATTAAACAAAATTGAAATTATAAGCTACTTGACTATACAATGATGTTATAAATGAAATGAAATAAAACATTTTTAATTTCAACACACTATCGTAGAACATAAACTATCTTTTCACCATCATAAACAATATAAACCTTTTATCATAGAACATAAATTGCCAGGTTTCACCATCATAAACAATATAAGAGAAATCAAAGATCAAACAATAAATTGATATTTTGAGTTTCATATATATATATATATATATATATATAAAGTTCGCATAGTTACACTACCAAATACATAGGTTCTACAACCATTTTAGGCTAATAACAAAAACTAAGAGACAATTAACATTTCACTCAAAATTCTTGATTCTAAGTCATCCCTAAGATAGATCTCTTCATACCTGCAAAAGAAAACATTTCTCGAATTTAAAATTTAAAATTTTAAAATAAAATATATCTACAAATTTAAAATAAAATGTACACATACCATTTTAGTTAAATAAAACAAATTGTGATTAAAGAAAAATTGACATGTACCAAAAGTGTTAAGTTTCATCTTCCAGCATCCATGTGCTCATTTTCCACCAAATAATGTAAACGTCTATAACAATAAAAGGAAAAACCAATAACACATATTAGCATATATATAATTTATTATCAACTATTTTAAATATATTTAACTTTATTAAATAAGCAATGGGAAGTAATAACATATCCAATCGGAGTTCCACATATCTAAGATTATTGCACTCTTTTTATTATACCTTTTTGGCATTTTTTAAAATCCAAACTTACATCACGAATGGATTAATATGGAGAGTAACTTTACTCTCCATATTAAGCCATTATTTGCATAAATATGTAATTTTGTTTTATAACCAAATGCTCTTTCAACATTGCCTACATGATCTAAACAATGTAAGATCATATCTAGCAAATTTTTAAAGAGAAAAACTGTGTGCTTGGTAACCAATTTTAGTGTTCAGAGTTGGATAATACCCTGAAAATAAATTCACTTGTGTATGCAGAAAGTTCACAAATATCCATATTAATCCATTATTCTAGTAAAATACTTATCTCCTCTTCTACAATGGAACATGTGTTCTCATATAATCAAATTCCCTTTCAAATTAAAGGACTCACAAATCTCCATATTAATCCATTCTTCCAAGAAAATACTTATATCTATGAAAGTTCACAAATATC